>QLOH01000891.1:0-302430 GCA_026901365.1 Sesbania bispinosa
TGCCTTGTCAACATATTTACCATTTCATGGTTGCTTTCACCCATTTGTTGCCTTAGAGTTTGCAACGTAGAATTTGTAATAGATGAAGAAGAACTTCCCACAAAGGGATTAAAAATGGGTCCACGAGTTACTGTAGGACCTACTGTTGACATAGTTAGAGGGGCCGTCCCAGAATTTGGGACGAATCCATATGGCAACCCATAAACTGGTTGTCCATTTTGAGACATAGAAACAAAATTGGGTATAGGGATAGTAGAACTAATTTGACTTACTACAGGCTGTTCTGGCATAGTAGTAGTAGTTGTTGATGGTTCTCTATTAACACTATTATTTGCCCCATTCTCATTGTTGTTTATAGACTCATTTCTTTGGGGTGATGAATTCTTAGAATTCGTAACATTAGTATTATCCCTATTGTGGTGATAAAATACAAATTCAAAAATTGAATTTATCACTTTGATTCTAAGAACAATCTGGGGATTAGAATCAGATCCTCTTACGGGACTCTTTTGAAAAAAAGTAGGTTTATGGTGCTTCAGATTTGTAAAAGGGGTTTCAAAAGTTCAATTTTCTGGAAAAAATGATTAATTGGTACAAAATTTCACCAAGTCAATTGTTGTGTTTCAAATATCCAGAAATGATAAGTTTCAAAGAGTTTGATTCAGAATTCTATCAAAAAACTTATCTTTTACAAAGGGTTAGAACTACTTGATTCAGAATTTTATCAAAGTTCTAAGTTTTTACTTGACTTCTGTTAGATTCACAAAAGTATGAACACAAATTTCAGAGTAAAGAAAGGAAATTGCTTGAAAGATAAAATGCAGAATGTAAAGTGTAGAAAGTAAAAGAATTGAAAGAAAAAGTTGCATAAAGATAAAAGTGGATGGGTTCACCACATACAGTCAATCCTTGTAAACCTGTTAGTCGCAGTGTGATCGGACGTGAAGGTGTTTAAGGGTATGAGTGTAATGAATTGCCAACCCTTGTTACATAGAAAGTTCACCTATTTATAGATTTCTAATCCTAACGGCTAACTAGTACATGTTTGACACATCATCTAGCCCTATGTGTTGGCAGCGTGCATGCTTGCCACGTCTTCTGCCAACCAGAAAACCGTTTTTGATCTTCAATAACTGTCTTCTGACTTTTCAAACTTCCTTTTGATTTCTTCAGAAATCTTCTAAGTCTTTAGATATCTTGTCTTCGAATTCTCTATTCCTATTTCTCGAATTCTTTCCTTCTGATTTCTTGAAATCTTCTTTCTATTTTCTCGAAATCTTCTTTCTGTTTTCTCGAAATCTTCTTTCTGGAATTTTGACTTCATAGATTCGAGAAAATCCTTAACTTTAAGACTTAGTCTTTTCTTGACATCTGAACTTAATAAGTTTTTCTCTTTTCGAGATTTTGACTATACTCTTCCCTGTGCCACATGTCAAACTTCATTTGACCATTCCAAAGATCATAAAGACCACCGCCCACTGTCCACTTAACTTCATTATGAGAATTCTTTTCATTGGACGTTAAAATGGTGTTATTAATGGCACTTGCCTCTTTTCACTCCTATAAATAAGAGTCTTTTACACATTCTTTTCACAATTCTTCATTCTCTCTTCTTCTCTTTTCTTCTAAATTCTTCAAAGAAACTCTTCAAAGAATATGAAGAAGTTAATTCCTTTGGCTATTACGTTCAATTCAATCTGGAATAATTTCATTTTCGATAGGATTGACGTAATGGCCAAAGCCATTGGCTTTTTTCAAACTTTTCCTTTAAAATTTTGCTTTTGGATTGTACGTAATAGCCAAATATAGGTTCATTTATATAATAAATGAATCTATTATTGTTTTCCCATGCCGACCTTGATTTCCTCCCCAAGTCGAAGGTGATTCAACAAATTGGAAAACATATTCACCTTTGCTTTGGCTCTATCAAAGCCTGTAGGGGAGGAAGAAGAGAAAGAGGTGCGGAAGACATGAGTCAAGGACTCATTATAACTCAGGATAGTTTCCTTTCTAATGTATTAGGCACTTAGGATAGCTTCCTTTATAATATATTTCCAATGTATTCGAACTAATGTAATTCAAATTTGGATCATGAATAAAAGAACTATCACTTGCCTTTTGAAATACCTGCAATGTATTATTTCTCGAATTTACACTTGTCTTCTTTTCGAATTCCTAAAGTCTTTTTGCCTTGACTTCTGTTCAAGAATTTTTTTAAGTTAACAGACTTATTATCATAATTCGAAATGAGGTGATTTTACCTCTTCTGTAAATTCAAAATGGCATCATACCCTTGTCACTTGTGGAAATCGAAACAATTAAAAATCAAATCCCAACACAACATAACATTTTAAACACCAAAAAGCAACACCTTAAAATATTCGGGAAGCATAACTATAACCAATGCTATTGTACAAAAAAAAGGACCTAATGTCTACTAAATTTTTGTCCATATTCTGCATTGAAGCATGGTCCCATGTTATTCATTTGGAAAAAGAATTAAGTGTCAGTTCCATCAGTCCCACTTGTCTAAGTGGGAATTACTCCATCTGTGTTGGGACCATCATTTTGGGATGGCATAAATGGTTGTGCAGGTTTGGTGCCTCCAACTTAACTACTATTTCCTCCTTCAACAGTGGTCATTGTTTTTGCTAAATCTGCAAGTTGTTGCACTATGTTGTATGTATGAAGAAGTTCTGGACTTATGGGGGTATCTTTGGTGACAACATTCCAATCAAGTTAATTACCAGAAAGGACTTGCCCTTCTAGATCCTGCATCAATTACAGTTACAGATTCCATTAAAGGTTAGGTGTTGTACAACAAAGTTAAACAGAAAAAACAGCTCAATAGGTAGCTTAACATGATTTTGTGCATATCCTTTGCTGACTTAATGTAGTTTGCAAGAGGGGATGAAGTTACCCGGGTCTGATACAAGATTTAAAATTAAACAAACAATTAGATTGTAAGTTTTGTAGATGCAACAGAAAAATAATGAGATGCAGCAGAAAAATGATGAGATGCAGCAGAAAAACAATGAGATGCAGCAGGAAAATTTATGCTTAAAATTTTACCAGATCAGTTATAGAGTTTGAAAGTTTTGTAGATAGTGCAGCAAGGAGATTATCTTGAATCTCACCTTGACTTTGAGGAACTGCTGCAGGACCCCTTTTCAAGCATTTCTTCTACGGTCTTTCCTTTTGTAATGATTTTGGAATAAGTTGTCTTGGATTAACACTCTTTCTCTGTCTTTTTGGTTGACTACCTTCACCCTGATAATCATGTGTATGTTTTTTGTTAAAGAAAGTAGAAAATTTACATCATCAGTTATGCTAGCAATTTATAAGGAACTTACTTTTTCAGGGGCCTTAGCAGTATCAGTGTTAGGACCTTGTGCAGTTCCAACCACTTGGACTGGAACACTTGATGTCTCTTGAGTTGGGGCTTCCTGTACATAAGTAGATTGTGGTGGGGAAATGCCTGACTTTGAGGAGC
This sequence comes from Sesbania bispinosa, assembly GCA_026901365.1. Taxonomy (NCBI): domain Eukaryota; kingdom Viridiplantae; phylum Streptophyta; class Magnoliopsida; order Fabales; family Fabaceae; genus Sesbania; species Sesbania bispinosa. The sequence goes on from QLOH01000891.1 coordinate 3,494, forward strand.
AGTATTTGCATCCACAGTAGCAGATTATTGTCCAGCAGGTGGATGTGGATCTTCCCTTGGTTTGAGGTTATATTTCCTACTATTATGTCCATAAGAGTGGCAAAAACCACAAGCATATTTGGTGTTTACTCTCTTTAATTTGGTTGGGGCAGGGTCTTCATCAAGCTCTCTTCTCCTTAGTTTTTTGGGGCGGCCAAGACCTCTTTTGTAGGTGGGTGGGTACATGACCCCTTGATCAGTTTTTGGCGACATACTTTGACCATTGATAGGTGAAATTATTTGTCCATAGCATAGTTCATAAGTTTCTCTCCTATATCATCTATGGACATACAATTCAGGATTCTCCCCCTATAGCATATGGCAACCACTGCATGCCTACATGGAATTCCCACAAGCTCCCAGAAGTTACAAGTACAGGAGCACATAGCCAAGTCTACAACAAACTTATCGGTGAAATGCCTATTAGTAACCTCAAATTTTAGTTGCCCAGCCCATGTTGGGAACCAATTTCCAGAATGCTCAATTTCCTTATCTAACCTCTTTCTTGGTTTTGGCATAACCTTACCCTTATACTTAGACACCTTCTCCTTAAGAGTGGAAAACCTACTCATTATGTATGTTCGTATCCATTCAAACATGGTAATTATAGGCTTGTCCCTAGCTAACAATATTGTACTGTTAAAAGCTCCTGCTAGGTTGTTCATTAAAACATCACAACGAGGGTAGTATGAGAAGGCATCTTACACCAATGTCTTGTGGGAACAGCTGTCAACCAATCATAGGCCTTCTTGTCCAGTTTCCTTATCTGTGCCATCTTCTCTTCCCAAGCTTCCACATATGTAGCTTTGGTAGCACCCATCATGAGGTCTCTGAGTAATGTCACCCCTCCAAATTTCTTCTTAAAATTTGCATACAAATTCCTTAAGCAAAATTTGTGTTCAACCCCCTGTAGCATCTCTTCAAATGTTGGGATCAACCCCTGTCACAAAAATAACAAAGCAAGTCATAAACTACTAGTGTAAGTATTTTCAATGAAATTTAATAAGGAAGAAACCCCATACCTTTTGTTTATCTAAGATGAAGACCCACCTGTTGGTGGTGATGTCTCCAATATCTTCTAGCAATAGTGTTAGGAACCATCTCCAGCTTTCCTTAGTTTCATTTTCCACAACCCTAAAAGCTAAAGGAAAATATTGATAATTGGGATCTCTTTCTACTGCAATTAACAACTGACCACCATATTTTGTCTTCAAATGACACTCATCCACTCCAATGAAAGGTCTACATGCACTAACAAATCCTTTTACAGCCTTCTAAACACATATAGAAGTTACCAAATTTTGGTGGGATGGTTGAGGATATCCTCTCTACACCAATTTTAGCAGTATTCCCAGCACTAACACGAAGTAGCTCAGCAACATATGACCACAACAGTGAATACTATTTCTGTGCATCCCCCTCAATGACAGCCCTAGCAATTAAACTTGACTTCCAAGCAGTAGCTACAGTAATTCAGTGCCATATGTGGTCCTTATCTCAGCAATTACATCTTGCAGTCTCATGTTAATGTTGCTTCTAAACTTGTCAGCTAACACTTTTGCAACCCACTTTGACTTAACATTTTTATTGTTGAAAACCCTTGCATATGTATGTGTAGGGTTTAGAGTCTTGCATCTAAATGTTTGGCTTCCCCCAACCTTGCTAACTAGCATAAGAAAATTACAATTTTGCTTGCATTTTACCATTACCCCCACTGCATCATTCTTCTCAAATTTGACTTCTTTTCCATTTAATACAGAGTGTTCTAGGATAGCATCTTTGAACTCCTTCAGAGATGCAAACTCCATTCCCAATTTGAATTTGAATTCCTTGCACAAGTCCTCCTTCCTAAATCTTGGAAATCTGTCTTTACTGACCACATCACCTTCACCATCAGACCCAGACAAGCTTTCAAGGTCATCAAAAACATATTCATCATCCATATCATGTGTCACCTCAGCATTTTCAGTAAGAAATTCATAATACACATTAGGCACACCATCACTCATAATAGTGGTATTAACATTGCCACTATCATTTTGTCCACTCCCACCAGCCATGTTTTGTAACTCCAATGCATTCCCAACATCATTTAGCCCACTCCTACCAAGGACATCATTTAGGAGGAACTGACTTCTTCCTACCACTAGGTCCAACAACTGTAATTGGTTTCTCACTAACTGCAATTTGTTGCTCAATGGGCCCCTCAACTGTATTATCAAACCCATCATCAAGGCCCAAATCCCTTTCCTCTTCATTGTCACTAAAGTAAATGTCACTCAGACTATCATCACTGTCAGCCCCAACATTCTCACCACATACTTCACTATTCACATCCATTGTCCCACCATCAGCAGCTGCTATCACATTCTCACTACCAATATTATTCAATGTACTGGAAACACCCACCTCATCTTCCACATACACATCCACTTCACACTTGTTACTAATGGCAAAATTGGCCATTTTCATAGCAGTAACTGTAACGCCCTCGAGCCGCTTGCAGGAGTGATGAGGGTCCCCACAAACCAACACGAGTCTTTCCAGTAACTTCCCAGAAGGTCACCCATCCCATAATTGCTCCAAGCCAAGCACGTTTAACCTTGGAGTTCTTATGTTATGGGCTTCCGAAAAGAATATGCATCTTGTTGGTATAGTTCTCCACAACAATTTCCTTTAAGCTATCATCAACTGTACAGTCCCATACCTGCACAGCCTCTGGATCCCTCTCATTCGAGTGTGGGCTTGGTTCATCCATGTGTCCCTTTTTTGCTTAGAAGCCTGCCAGGAGCCGCTCCTTGTCCGTGCCTCTTTGCACTGGCGATCACTCCCCACCCTCATCAGCCTTCGGCTCTCACATGCCCACTAACTTCCGCCTGGTTCGTCCTCGAACCACACCGTACTAGGAGAGGCTCGACTCTGATACCATTTGTAACGCCCTCGAGCCGCTTGCAGGAGTGATGAGGGTCCCCACAAAAAAACACGAGTCTTTCCAGTATGCTTTGTCCTCACCTGCACACTTTTTGGGAAACTTCCCAGAAGGTAACCCATCCCATAATTGCTCCAAGCCAAGCACACTTAACCTTGGAGTTCTTATGTTATGGGCTTCCGAAAACAAGATGAGCGAAATTGACATTCTGCCAGATTTTTGCTTGAGCGAGAGGATTCTTGCTCAAGTGAAATTGACAGCATTTCGAATCCTGTTTCTGCTGATATTTTCGCTTGGGCGAGTAAATTTTCGCTTGAGCGAGAATTTGTCTGTTTGAAGGTGAAAATGAGATCGGAATACTATCATATAGCATATCAAACTGAAGCCCCGGATCTTAGCTTTCTAATGCAAGGGTAGTCAGCTCAATTGGACTCCTATAAATCTAGACATCATCAAATTAATGCACCAAGGTCATTAGACTTAAAACCCAAAATTAAGCAATAACCTTGGTTGAAGCCTAACGGGGTACACTTTACATTAATCATGATATAACTCATCAATTTGAACCAATAAGGCTAACGTTAAGGGTTCTAAGTGTCAATTAGAATATGCTCCTCTAATTCCTTGTTCTTTCCTATAGATCACCTTCCTACTCAGTTCCTTGAATCTACGCCTCTCTTCTTCCTTCCCGCCAATTCCTTTAAGCTTAGTTCCTTCTTCACCTCCTCACCATGCTATCCTTTCCACCATCAAGTGTGACTTTCGTAAGTTAACTCTACGGTCACTTGGGACTTGATACTTGGTTTCCCTTCTAAATTTCCCTTAACACTCATGAACTCTCACTAAACCTCTTATCCTTTCTCTTAATTTATCCCCACACCCTCAAGTTCTCATTCCACTCCTAACTCTCCTCTCTTGGCAAAATTCCCCATCTAAGACTTCCACTAGATTCTTCTTAGGTCCAATTTTTGGGATGTTACATTTCTACCCCCCTTAAATAAATTTTGTCCTCAAAATTTTAGGTTATCATGTTTTACCTCCACTCCCGGTCACACTTCCCTTCTTATCTGTGCTGGTACACTATGAAATTCTCCAATCAACTCCTGATTAGAAACACTTCATTCCCCCAGGGGTGGCTATGGGAAACTAAGGGTCGATTAGCTTCCTAGCCTTACCTTTTCATCCTTTATTCATCGGTCAAGTCTTAAGTTTCATTATTTCTTTAATCTCGCTCTAAGTCTAACTGTGATAATTTCCCCACCCCACTTTCAAATTACAACTTTAAATTACAATATGGGGGTGTTATAGTTTATAACACCCTTATCGAAAATCCAGCAGAGTCTCCCCTATAAATTGAACATTTCCAAAAATTTCACTTCAACCTGAAATCCAGAAAATCTAGCCATTACAATATATAATAGTATAGTGTAGTTTTTTTTTCAAAGTCAAATGAGCCTCCATGGCTAGTGAAAAGATTTAAAATAAAAAGGGGGATGTTGCAATTCCACCTAAAAATTAGTGTTGTTGTATAACCTGGCCTTAATTTGAAAGTTTCTCATTGATTTCTAATTCACCATACGGTTCCCCTGAAACTAATGCTAACAACACACTTGTAACGTCCTAATTTCTAAATTAAAAAATATTGTCTGTTGGGAGCACTATTTCCAAACTCGTGAAATTAATTCGTTCATTTCGTGTATTGACATATAACAAACATTCGCTTAAGTAATTCAACACTTACTAAAGCTCCAAAGTCATTACATACATAAATCAAAATAACATCAATAACATATTTGCAAAAGGCTCCAATTCATTAAAATAAACTAATATAATAAATCCTCATGGGAATCCTAGTCACTAACAGTAATTGATCTAAACAGTTCTAAATACATCAAGGCATAACAAGGCAACAAGCTATCAATGTCCATAAGTCTCCTACTGATCATCGCTTTCCTACTGAAAATCCCGCCCATCTGAAATGTATTCCCATGGAGTAGGGTGAGACCAACGTCCCAGTGAGCGTGATAAGTGTGTGCAGTGTGGGGAGACAACGAAGAACCACCAAAGAGATACATATTTACTCAGAGCATCGCAAATGGAGGCAATTAAACATGATTCATCATCATTAGAACAATGCTTATGATGCAATGCATGACTGTGAGGTGTTGTTACCCGACACCGGGGATCTTTTCTTTGTAACGTGACTGTGGTTGAGCGCTCAGCCATGTAACCAAGGACCGTCGTCCAAGGCTACCTATGATTAAGTCTTAATTATTATCATTCATAATTCATTCTTGGTTGGGGACCCCATCTCCCTCTTGACCATGAGTTCGATGTGGTTACCCCGTCTTTCCTAAATAATTTGCCCGAAGGCCTGTGACGGTCAATGACCCTGTGATAGCCCGAAGGCTCTGTGATGGCTAAAAGCCCTGTGATATTTAAACTCATGATTCATGACTGTGATGGCCAAAGGCTCATGATTAATCTTTATGTGAGACTATAATTCAGTAACACAAATATTCCCCAAATTCACTACCCTAGGCTTTACCATTCAACTCATAAAATCATTATAATGCAATAGTATATTCCACATTCATAAAATCATAATTTAAATCAAGAATAACAGTAAGGAGACTCAGAAGAGGGATCATACTTAGGCTAGCAAACAATAGCAAATAAGTGAAAATCACACCCACCTCAATAGAATCTCTAAGAGAAGGGAAGAAGGTTGGGGAGGGCTAGGGTTGGAGATCCTAAGCTTTGATCCTCTTCCTCTAAGCTCCCAAGGAGTTCCTATCTCTAGAAACCTCTTCTCCTCTCTCTAGAATGAAGTAGAAACGGAAGGAAATGAGGAAAAGAACCCTAATTCTATGTTTTTAAAGAACCAGACGCGTCCCTGCGCTCAGCGCAGCTGGAGCGCAGGTTTCCTCATTCCCCTATGATCACTGCGCTTCGTTTGCGCTCAGCGCAGCTGAAGCGCAGGTTTCCTCAATTCCCCTCTGTTTTCTGCGCTCAGCGCAGCTAGAGCGCAGGAAACAGATTGGAATTCCTGTATTCCTTGACAACTTTCTTTCCTGGGAAACAATGCGTCTGTTTGGGGTGCAAACGAGCTCGGAATACTATTGTATAGCATATCAAATTGAAGCCCCGGATCTTAGATTTCTAATCCAAGTGGAATCACCTCAATTGGACATCTTTAACTCTAGATATTTGCAATTTAGTACACCAAGGTCATTAGACTTAAAACCAGAAATCAAGCAACAACCTTAGTTTTTGCCCCTCTTTGATTCCAATTCAAATCTCTCCTTCTCAAACCTAACCCCTCTCCTCCAAAACCCTCTTCTAACCTAGTTCTTCTCATCCAAACCCTTCCCCACTCTAATTCTTGATAAATCAATTCCCTTGACCACAAAGCTTATTCTTCCACACTTAATGGCTAAGATTCAGGGTGTTGCTTTTCTCCTTAACTCTTTCTCCTGACCCTTCCTTTCAACTTAATTATTCTTTAACTAAACTCATTTCTTTACCCTTAACCAATATATTCTCTTTGACTTAGGTGTGATTCCTTCTAGGTTCGACCTACAATTGATTGGCTTAACTCTTGGTCCCTCTTCTAAGCTATTTTAAAACACATGGTTCCAAATGGATTTCCCTAATTTCTTGTCTAAAATCACCCTTAACCTCTGAATTCTCACCCTACTTCTAAATTCCTTCTCTTGGCTAGGTTCACCACCTAAGGCTTCTCTTAGGTTTCCTAGGTTCCAGTTTCTGGGATGTACACTCACATGCAATCAATCAATCCCTGAATCATGAAACTTGCACCGGAGAGGTACTCTGGCACTTGAAATGCATCCAAGGAACATATACTAACATAAGTAGCACATGCAACTATCAATAATCTTGAAAGACAATGAAGTACATAAGCAAGGTTGAGGAAATGCTAACGACATGAACATGCAATACTCCTATCACCAGTGCAAGTGCAACCCCTAAGGGTTAAGGAATGACCCTGGTGTACCCTACATTGTCCCTTACCCTATTCTCGTAAGTTTCTTTTCTAGGTTCATAACAAAAGCTACCCCCTTAATTAACAAGGCTTCCCCCTGGCTTAGTTCTAGGACTCAAGCCACATCCTGAAGGCTCAAGGCTCTAAATTTCTCCTCGGGGTGTCCCACTCAAGATCATAAAACTTGACTCTACGCCCTCCAACATACTTAACTACTTCTAGCCAGAAGTAAGTCTGGGTGCTACCACTCAGCCGTTACTATTCCCCACCTAAGTACTAGTCATAGGTGAGAATGAAGTTTTATTGATTCTAGGTGCTTCTAAACTAAGGTTATGGACTAACATATTCCCATCTCTTCCCTTACTCGCAATACCCTTTACTTATGTGAAATTGAGCCTGCCATTACAAGGCCCCTGGGGTCTCTAAGCAACCCAAATACTACTGAGCTTAATCCGAGAGAGTAATGGATAGCCTAAGATAGATTTTAACTTAGTGTAGGACTAGGGAAGCATCAAGCAACTACTCAGGTGAGAGGAATACCTTAAATGACTGATATCACTACTAGAAGATTGACTTGTACCTAGAGAGACCAACACCTATTGCTAAGATATTCCAATTAATTAATTGAGGTGCCAACGTAAACCCTTATAACATTTCTTACAACACCTCGAAGGATTACCTGTAACTATCACGGGTAGGGTCCAAATGTATAAATATAGGGACTTATGATCTAAGCATGGATTCTAAGAGGGCTTTTCTAATACTTGAACAATAGAGACAAGGAACCTCGTTCCCTAAGTGCTAATAGCTAAGTATACATAGAGCTGAAATAACCGACCATGATAACAACCTTCTAGGTATATTCCACCATCCTAGTTTTCAAATTCACTCACTATCCTCATATTACTGGATTACTCCCTAACTCAACAGAACTGAATATGAGGTCATCGTCAAGCAACACTACCTGACTAGAACTAAAAATGAATAACATTATTACATATAAGGGGTTGAATCACAAGGAAAGCTTTGGGGTAAACAAGATGGATATTGAGTTATGGTTACTAATTTTAGATCTTCTCTATTTGCTCATTGCAATCTTAATCCTATCATGTTCCTTAATAATTCCAAAAATCATGATTTTGATTCATCTAATGTGGCCTCAATCCTTCACTATCTATGCAAGTCCCCTTATGACTCTTGATTCACCTTAACCACAAATCTTAAAACTTTTAGCATAGGTACTTTTAAAATTCAAAATCCAAGGCTCCAAGTCAATAACAGCCTTTCCACACATTTTCTTTATCATCTACCCAATCATGAAATTCTCGTCCAGCCAAATCCTAGTTTACAGGATCATTCAATTCATACCTAAGAGGCTCACATTCAATCACACACATATATTATATCCATGTTACTAAGTCATCCAGAGAAAATCAATTGCAAAACTCAAGGCCAAATGACACTAGGATTACTTTTCACGTGTTCCACTTATATAGGTTCTTCCAAATGAAATTTATGGTTGCTAGACCCTAGCTATGATATTCTATATGGTGTCCTAGGTAAGTGTCTGGTCCTAGGGAATAAGCCTATGAATTTCTCTCTCCCTATCAGAGATAGGCACTAACCTTGTTAGGGATACATCCTAAATCCCTAACAAGGCAACTCTATTGAAGTCACTAACTACAATCCTGCATACAATGCACACAATATAAGGCTGATCAGTCCCTATAAGGTGCACAAAGTATTATAGGATCATAGGAAGTCACTGGCAACTAACCTAACCACAGTCCAATTGGATTGAACTGTTATGATACCATAATGTAACGTACTAATTCCCATAATTTAGAAAATTTGCCCGTTGGAAGCATAAGTTCCAAATTAAGGGAATTATTTTCACGACATTAACGATATCAATAACTAAGCTACAAGCATGCTTAACTAAATCCAACGTTTATTTAAACATGACCTGTGGATTCTTACATACAATCACATCAAGGATTATACAATACATGTTGTTAGTTCCACAGGAAACACTAGAAGGGGGGTTGAATAGTGTTTTGAATATTTTTACCATTTTCCAAATCTTTAACATAAGTTATTAATTCATTAAAACAAATTAATGAGAAAAGCTTATTATCAGAATTAATACTTAAATTGCGGAATATAAGAAGGACAAGCATAGATACTAAGAAAAGGTGACTAGATCAAAAACTTGTTTGGACTTTTGATTAAATTGATTCAGATATTCAGATGCATCTCAAGATACCTTCTAAAAGCTATTACAAAGAATCTTTTCAGAACAGTTTCTGAGTAACCTCAGATGATTGATCATCGTCTGAAGTGTATTTATAACTTCTGAACTGAAACTGTTTCTGATCCACTTCAAAGAGTTATTTCAGACGTTCTTCAAAGTATATTCTTTGTAATACTCCAAACGATATAAGATTAACTGAATGAGTTATTATCTTGGAAAACTTAGTTTATTGAAATTGTTGTGTTAAGTTTATTATGAAAAATACTATTCAATCCCCATCAGAAATATAAAGTTGTAAATTAAGGAGTTTAAGGGATAGAAAGCTTAGCCACAAAATTTATCCTGGTTCACCCACCAACCCAGTGAGCTACATCCAGTCCCAGGGAAAACCACCACTGGATTTTTCACTATCTAAAACCACAGATACAAGTATTCTTTTCTATCAAGCCTCTTTAGGCTCTACACAAGTATTCTTTCATTTTCAACTGCCTCTCCAGGAAACTCAGTGCAGTATTCTTTTACATACAAGCCTCTCCAGGCTCAACAAGTATTCTTTTATTTTCAACTGCCTCTCCAGGCAACTCAGTGCAGTATTCTTTTACAGACAAGCCTCTCCAGGCTCAACAAGTATTCTTTCTTCCACCAAGCCTCTCTAGGCTCTCAGACACATAAAGTGTTTACAACATAAACTAAGTTTAAGTTTCTAAGAAACATAAGCTTAAGTTCATCCTATACTTACAGTTCAACTGAGTACTACTCAGGATATATGAAATGGATTCTAAGTACAGGGGTAAGACTGAGATACAAGTGTATGAATTTGGGTACAATCTCGTCTTCTAAGTGAGGTATAACATCCTTAAGGAATTGGCTAAGTAAAATATTGAATTAAGCTTCAGCCAGTTCACTCTTGGCATAATCTCTGCCTTGGGCTTCAATGCCAAACCTTTCTGGTTGACATCTTGTGGATGTGATACTAAGAAATTGGCTCAAACTTGGTTGTCTTCTTACAATGACAACAAGTTGGCACCTTCAGATTCATACTTGAGGCTATTTATAGAATATAGTCGTTGAAGATGGTTGATAATACCGTTTAGATGTTGATGATGTGTCTCATATAGCCGTTTTGTAATAGCTTCTCAAACGATTGCTTTTTCTTAAGCAAAATAAGTGTTCAGACGATCTTGTTCAGACACTTCTATTGATGAGCTCCTTTGAGAGATTTCCTTGATATTTTTATGCTTCTTCTTTCTCTTGATTTTCTTCTGCTTTCTTCAGCTTTCTTTTGCTTTCCTCTGTTTTCCTTCTGCTTTCCTCTGTTTTCCTTTAGAGTATGTATGAGGAGGTATCCGTTGGATTTGTCCTTTTTCTTATTTGTATATACTCCTTTTTCATTTTCTCCTGACACAGTTTCCTCTTTCTTCTTTGAGTGAGGTGTCTTGTCCTAAGGATAATAGTTGTTGTTGCTACTTCTTCTTTGAATAAAGACATATGATATTATAGTCGTTGAATCATATGGTCTCAGCTTCTGTTGTGACTTCTTCTATGATGAATCTGTTCCATGAATTCTAACACCTTCAGTCCTTCAGTCATACAGAGTGCTTCTGATCAGCTTCCATTCTTCAGATGATAGGTATGCTTCATACGGAGTCAAGTCTTCAATTTGTCTTCGAGTCTTCAGATGATAATCACTTCTTCAGATGGAGGATATGCTTCAGATGATGATGAGTCTTGAGACGGTCTGAGTCTTTCATGTCTTCAGATAGTTGAATCTTTTCTATTCTTTTCCGTAGCTTCCTTTGCTTCTAGTTGCTTAATTTTTATTGTGGATCTCTTCTTCCTTTGTTGTCTTCTGGGCTTCAGATGAATATGCTTCAGATGATTGAGTCTTTTCTTCTCTTCAGATTATGTATTGCTTCATCTTCTGATTTGTTCTTCTTCTTCTGATACTTCACTGATTCTTCTTGTTTTGATTCTTCTTCTTCTTCTGATTCTTCACTGATTCTTCTTCTTCTTCTGATTCTGATACTTCAGACGAATATTCCAACCTAAAACACGATCAACAAAACAATACCTTTCTTATTAGCACTTGTTTTCTTTTAATCTAGTCTAATTTGTTGATCATTAAAACCAAGGATAATGAGTCTTGAATATAATTTGAATACTTAAATTAATTCTGAGACTCAACACATGTGCCTCGACAAGCGGAAGCATAAGAAACCTCACATGTACCGAAAATCCTTCCAAAAATAATATACATTTACATTCATTCAAGTTAATACAATAAAAGATAGGCTCCAAGGCCAACGGTAACTCCTAAGTTGCAGTTGTGCCATGATCCCCACGACCTGCCTGAGAATCTAAAATGTAAACCCACAAAGGGGTAAGACTAATGCCTCACTGAGCAGAGCAGTGCATACATATATAACATACAACAAGTGAAGCATAACATGATAGAGATGACATGTAATAACAGTTTAAATCTAATAATCAATGATGTCTAAGCATGGAAGTTGACATGATGCATTAATGACATGATGCAATGCTTGACTCCAATGGCCATGATAGTTTGAAATTAAGTTTAACATGATAGCTTGGAAATAAGTTTAACATGATATTTTGAAAATCATTTTTAACATGAACTGCTAACCCAGCAGCAAGGTTCTTATCACTTGACATGCAACTAGACCTGAGCTCAGACTACAAGGGGTATCCCCCTTGGGGACATTACGTCGTCGCCATTACCTGAAGGCTGAAGCCACGTTTTAAAACAATTAACATGATGGTCCTAGACCCGTGATGGTCGAAGCCTACATGATTGTCTTATCACTTAAGTTATTTGATTCCATGAATAATTTTTCCTTGACATAAACATGATTGGTCTAAGACCCGTGATGGCCAAAGCCTAAAATGATTTTCTTATCACTTGAAATGCTTGAGTACTTGAAAACATGAATGGTCTTTCTTTGAACTTGAACATGATTCATGAAAACATGTGTACTTGACAATGAACATGAATATGAGCATGAGCATGAGCATGAACATGAGCAGTTTGATCAATGAGCCATTTCATCAAATCCCCTAACCTAGGGTTTTTCTACAATAAATCTCAATTTGTTTCAACATATTGCATACATCCATCGTAATCATAATCATGATATCCAGTAAACAACCAACAAAGCCCAATCTTGGAAAATCCCAATTTTAAACCCTAAGTGGGGTTCTAACCTCAATCTCCTCCAAATACCCAAAATCACAAAAATCAATCGATGAAATATCATAAATAAACACATGCAACCTAAAGAAAGGGAGAGGGAGAAGTGGGTTCATGGGAGATTTCACACAAGAGGGATGTGTGGTGTGTGAGCTCTACTCACCTCTAATGGAGGAAATAAAGAAGAATGGAGGAATGAGGATGAAGATCCAAGATCCTTGAACGATGTGGGTGGCTCCAATCCTTGATTCCTCCTTCAATCTACCCCTTCTCTCTCTAGTTCCTCTCTCTAGAATGAGAGAAATGAGAGGAAATGAGGGTTGGAAGCCCTAGATCTCTGTTTTTAAAAACTGGTATCGCATATTCTCGCTCAAGCGAAATAATTTCGCTTGAGCAAAATTAAAATGGTGACATTCTGCCAGATTTTCGCTTGAGTGAGAGGATTCTCGCTCAAGCGAAATTGACAGCATTTCAAATCCTGTTTCTGCTGATATTTTCGCTCGGGCGAGTAAATTTTCGCTTGAGAGAGAATGTGTCTGTTTGAAGGTGAAAATGAGATCGGAATACTATCATATAGCATATCAAATTGAAGCCTCGGATCTTAGCTTTCTAATGCAAGTGGAGTCACCTCAATTGGACACCTACAACTCTAGATATCATCAAATTAATACACCAAGGTCATTAGGCTTAAAACCCAAAATTAAGCAATAACCTTGGTTGATTCCTAACGAGGCACACTTTACATTAATCATGTTATAACTCATCAATTTGCACCAATAAGGCTAACATTAAGGTTCTAAATGTCAATTAGAATATGCTCCTCCAATTCCTTGTTTTTTCCTATAGATCACCTTCCTACCCGGTTCCTTGAGTCTACGCCTCTCTTCTTCCTTCCCGCCAATTCCTTTAAGCTTAGTTCCTTCCTCACCTCCTCACCATGCTATCTTTTCCACCATTAAGTGTGACTTTCCTAAGTTAACTCTACGGTCACTTGGGACTTGATGCTTGGTTTTCCTTCTAAATTTCCCTTAACACTCATGAACTCTCACTAAACCTCTTATCCTTTCTCTTAATATATCCCCACACCCTCAAGTTCTCATTCCACTCCTAACTTTCCTCTCTTGGCGGAATTTCCCATCTAAGACTTCCACTAGATTCTTCTTAAGTCCAATTTTTGGGATGTTACATAGCTCAATTGGTAGTGGATTTAAGGAACTTAAAAAATCCCTGAGGTCTTGGGTTCGAATCCACGGAGGTTCCCCGAGGGGGAATAATCCACTATAGGGGGTGGAAAAGCTGAGTAAGTTATTCATGGGCCCCAACAGTTGGGCCGCAGGTCAAGGCTGGGGTGTTACATAAACATAATCTCTGATAGGTCTTAACCCTCCTTCCAAACTAGTCTCCTTAGGTTTCCACCAAATCCTACATTTACCCAAATGCCCTAAATCCTCTTTTAGAATTCCATTTACTTCAGGATAGGACCACTTATCTAAGTCTAGGTTATGCATGACATGAATTTCCCCTCCTAAGTAGTCATTAGTTGGGTGAGTTACAAAAGTTCCTCTATGTTGGAACACAACTGAAAATGACATCCTACAAATCAAACAACCAAACATTGAAAATTTTATATTAGGGTTTATATTAATAGAAGTCACTAAGTACGCTTATATCGTACTGTTTCCATTTACACAGCTTTGAGAATAGTAAACAAATGTAAAGAACCACACCCATTGTCCCCACATGCTCCATGTCATTTACGGAAACAGTAAAGAACAACTTACCTTGGATGCGTTCGAAGCAAAAATCACGTGTCTACAGCGTTGCCTTCAGTAGCTGAATCTCCACGAACACGCGTTTACCCCTTGCGTTGCCTTTGTCTTCGTCAAGTCAAAGAAAAGATTTCAGCTGCACGCATCACGCACTCATGTCTTCGTCTGCAAGGTTCAATTGAAGGGAGTGAAAGTGAAAAGTTTTAAGGCACAGGGTTTTAATCTTTGTAAAAGTAAATAATTAAAGGCTTAATTTCAATTGTTTTAGTATCTGGCAATTTAAGAAAATTAATTAAGAAAAAAATTAAAAATTTTAATTACAGATCACATTGACACGTGTAATCTTCGTTAGTACCTTTAAACGGAAGTGAACGACGAGGATGACATTCATGGATTTCTCAATTCGTGGGGATGATTTGGAAAAAAAAATTGGAGGGATGAAAAACAAAACTCACTAAAATTGGAGAGACGAAATTGATATTTAAGCCTTCTTGAAATTAATGACGGTAAGTCATTCTCTCTTCTCATAGGACCGTTTTTCTTTCTTATGTTGTGACATGTATCCCAACTATCCACATTAAAATAAAATCATGTCAATATTAATTATTTTTTAAGTAGTTATTTAATCAAAGAATATCATTAATTTCTTTAATGTTTTAATTAATAATTAAATTTTCTTTCTCAAACAACATTAAACTATATAAAATAATTATAGATCAACATTCAATTAATTTTAAATACTTTTCAAAATCAATATTTTTATACATTTTTATGTGTTTTTATAATTTAATTTATTTTTATAGTTTACAAAAGTTCCCTTGTAATTAATTGCATGGGCTACTTACTAGTACATTTAGAAGAAGAATTTGGCAAAGAAAGCCAAAACCCGGTCGAACAAAATTACATCCGTACACAATCAATTGCACTTTTTTTTGGTTAGGGAACACAACTCTAATTCCCACCCCTACTTGTTCTCTTTAGTATTAAAGAGAAGATATTAATAAATATTACAATGGTAATATTTCACGAATTAACAACCAAATAAACACATTTAATGACATGTTTGGTTTAGCGTTAAATTTGATAAACTCATGTTTTTAACGCTAAAAATAATTATATTAGGGAATCTAAACTTGAATTTGACCGGTTTTAACGTTAATCCAAACACACGCTAAGGCTAAGCTATAAAAGGAGATCATTTCGCATACTTATGCCTGTTTAGAAACAGAGACTGCAGAGATGTTAGGACTAGGAGGAGCTTCGTCTTCTGATGTATTCTTATCTTCATCTTCTTCCTCCTGTTGTTGCATAGAAAATATTGCTTTTGTTTGTCCCGCTCTTGCTAATGGTGAGCGCGGGGATGACATAGATCGCACTCGGGGAAGTGTAGAGCCTGTGGTATCTATGGGATAAAGTTCAGTGACATCTTCCATGCCTTCGTCTAGATACAACACATCTTGCATAGTTAGTTGATGGTATTCAACAATTTCTCGTAGAAAACGATTTTCACGAGAATATGTCTCATTCTCATTAGCCAGTCGAGCTTTCTCAGCAAGAAGTGTCTCTAGTTGAAGCCGGATCTGACAACATATATAACAAAAATGTAGCAAATTAGAATATGTTCAAGTAAAGAGCCTAATTAAACATAAACTTATTTTAAAAACTTATTAAAATAAGACAAGAGAATTTATAAATAAATAATGAACTATTTTTAAAAGAATTTAATTATTATATATTATTAATATAAAAAAGTTTTACACTGATATTTAATGATATTTTGTGATATTTTAACTTTGTTTCACTCATCAATGTCTCTCTCTAAGTCAAATGTAAATGACAATGTATCTACTTACTATTCGAGCATTCACATCCACAATTACATTTTCCTTCTGATTTTTCAAGTGTGTATTATAAAATAATTAATTAAGAAACAGCTAGAAAATATCAAAGGTTTCCATTATTGAATAGTAGAGACGAAAATGAATACTCTTCATTTACTTAATACTTCCAATAAGACAGAGATAGAAACATATCTTATGTGAGCGCCACACATGAGATATGTTTCAATCACTCTGTTAGAGGAAGTGTCCACTAAGAGAAATGAAACCCAGTATAAACACGCGTACACCAACATACATACCAGATCATCATCTGCACGATTTTGTCCTTTCTCACGACCCTCCCGGTCTCGAAGTAGTTTATTTTCTTCTTCTAGTTGAGCACATCGTGCTTTTGAAAAAGCCAAATCTGCTTTAACAGTTTTTAGCTCACGCAAAAGTAATTTTGCTTTGGCTGCTGTTGCCATTGCCACCTGTCATCCAACCAAAAAAAATTGTGCTTGTCATGTCAAACGAGAAACCCAAACAATAATTAAATATTTAGAAATTATAGTTGTAATTTCGTTTAATATAGATTGAGATAGAAATAAAAGATAAAAAAGTGTAATGTTTGATAATTTGATGTAATAAAAAGAGATAAAAAAATGTGTTGTATAAAATATTATATTATATTATTGTATGAATAATCAAATTAACCATCCATAATAATATCACAAAATGTTATCGCAAAAAGTGAATTCATTAATTAATCATGTCATTCTTTTTCGATATTTCACAATCAAATTTATCATTTAAATAAATCACATTATTTTTCCTAAAGAACTCCAAATCAAATTTATTAGCAAGTGCAATCTTAATTATATATATAGGTATATATATTGCATTCATTATTTCATTGCATGAACCAGTGAGACGGTCACACACAATATATTACATAGTTGCCACCTTACGTCGCGAGATGCCTTGAGTTGTGTTTGGTGTATAGTTTGAGAATCTCCTGTTTGGGCTGATTCAGCCCATGGATTCCACATCCCTGATGTTTGATTAGAGTCCTCTGCTAAACCTCCTTTTTGGGTTCGACCTGGCTGAAGAATTTAAAACAAGTAACAACATTTGAAAAAGGGAATTGAATGTAATAATTAAATATAGGAGTATTAATTAAGCACAAGTGCGACCTAGCAAACAAAAGTTAGTTCAGTAACAAATAAGATTGTGGGAAGAAATGATATTCTTGTTCAAGGAAGGAAGCATTGAAAAATTCAATATAGTTTTTGTGTCCACACAGGGGGAGCCATAATTTTGGCTCAAGGGGACCGGACAAAAGTACACATGTGACTTATATAACTAGAGAAATTAAGTTTTAAAATGAATACATATATAATTGAAGCAATAAATTTCATATATAACTAAAATATATTTTTTATTAACAAAAAATTAATAAAGGACTCTCAAACTCAACACAATATAAGTCTGTAAAATAATAAAGTATACCAAAAGCTTACAAATAAAAAAAATCTAAGTAGCTTTTTCAAACAATAGAAAATATTAAGCCACAAATTAACTCACAAGATTTAGTTGGATTAAGCTCATCATCATGTTACCACAAAATAGGATATAGATAAGTAAAAATCTTAAATATTTATAAAACCCATGTAATTTCATTTTTTAAACACGTTGAATTATATAAAGAAGAAATATAAAACCAATGACATATAGCAAATATGAGCTTAAAACTTCATTTCACCATCATAGAGTAAAAAAGTATTAATCCTAAAATCATGTACTCGTTAACTATAAAAATTAGGTTTAAATATGTTTTTAGTTCCTATAAATATAGGTCATTTTGTTTTTAATCCCTATAAAAATTTTTCTGGTTTTTCATCCCTATAAATTTTCTGTTTGCCATTTTGGTCTCTGTCGTTAACTTTAAGCTTATATGGCTAACGAAGTGCCACATCATCCCACCACATGTGATTTTTCTGCCCAGTTTAAGTTTGTTTTTAGTCCCTATAAATATGATTCTTTTGTTTTTAGTCCCTGTAATTATTTTTTTTTTTGTTTTTCATCTCAATCTCATCTCCATCCAACATCACAGTGTCCTTTTGCTTATTATTCTGCATTATTACACTTGAAATTCTTGAACTCCTCGTGGGTTTAAGGAAATAAATTATTTATGTATTCAATTATTTGAAATTTCAATACACTTGAATTCACAATATGAAGTGGGAAAAACCTGTAACGATATTTTTTTCTCTGCAATTCTTTTTCTTCTATCTATTGACTAACAAAATTCCCATTTGATTTATGTCTATTGATGACCTCTATAATTTGATGTAATTTGTTCTAGGTAACAAAAAAGGCTTGTAATTGTAAATCAAGTGAAAATTTTGTCAGTCAATAAATAGGAAAAAAATTGCAGAGAAAGAAAGGTCGTTACAAGTTTTTCCCCTTTATACAGTGAATACAAGTGTGTTGAAATTTCAAATAATTGAATACATAAAGAATTTATTTTCTTAAACTCATGAATAGTTCCGGAATTTCAAGTGTAATAATGCAGTAGAAGAAGAAAAAGAACACTGCGATGTTGGATGAAGATGAGATTGGGATGAAAACCCAAAAAAAATTTAGGGACTAAAATCAAAATGATCATATTTATAGGGACTAAAAATAAATTTAAGCTGAGCAGAAATAACACATGTGGCACTTCGTTAGCCACATAAGCTTAAAGTTAATGGCAGGGACCAAAATGGCAAACAGAAAATTTTTTAGGGATGAAAAACCAAAAAATAATTTTACAAGGACTAAAAACATATTTAAGCCTAAAAATTATTACCAAAATATAACTAAAAAATCATGCATTAATATTATAAAATGTGAGAGCTTAAGAGAATAAATTTAAATATTTGTGGTTATATTTTATAATTTTTTACTTTTAAATTTAAATTTATATTAATTAATACAAATAAGAATATCATAATAATTAAATAAATAACAATATTTTATAACAACTCATGCTAACTTTTAAAAATATTAATTATTTTATTTAAATGTATATATTTTTTATTATATTAGTTTTATGTATTATATTATCTATGAATTATATCCTATAAGTTTTAAAAGTTATTATATATTTATATCTATATCGATCATATGATATTTATGTCGTCATCCAAAACCCTTTTGATATAATGGCTTGAAGTGGGAAGGAAAGGAGAAGCATGCTAAAAGGAAAAAGATACACCCGAATGGACACAAGCACAATTAAGTTGATTTTTCAATCCAAATGAAGGTATAATTGATGGTATGCTTATTCACCAAAATTCTTTCACATATTTATAAGAAAATGAATGCTTTCAAATTTATGCTTCTTTGTTAGGCTTAAATATATTTTTGGTCCCTTTAAAATACACGTATTTTCATTTTGGTCCTCCTAAATTTTTTTTTTGTCTTTTAGTCTCCCTAAAATTTTTTCTTTTCAAAATAGTCCTCGCTGTTAGAATAGTTAACGGATTGCTGACGTGACTGTTAAAGAGGGACTAAATTGAAAAACAATTTAGCATATATGTTAACGTCCACATCAACACTCCATTATAACTATTCTAACGGCGAGAACTATTTTGAAAAGAAAAAAAAAATTAAGGGAACTAAAAGACAAAAAAATTTTAGAGAAATCAAAATAAAAACACGTGTATTTTAGAGGGAACAAAAACATATTTGTTATTACATTAGTTTTATGCAACATTATATCACAACAACACAGAAGAAGAGTTATAATATATGTAAATACCTGAGTATGGACAACAGGATTAAAGGTATTAAAAGAGTGTGATCTAAGTTTTTGGGGCATGATGTCATTTTGTGGGGATGAATTATTGTCCTCCAAAATTTCTTTGGCTTTTTGCGCGAGAACACCCCAAACACCTGACTTAGGAACATCCCCGCAAGCATCTAAGCTCTGCATACAAAATTTTGGTATTATGATAAGATACTTGTACATAAAGGTAGCAAATAAAGCCAAATGAAAATTACAAAGATTTGTCTCTTTGCAAGGGATTTACTTTACAGAACAATGTAAAAAATAATAGCAATTGATTGAGCAATCAACAGTTAATAATATAACCATATACATGAAATTGGTTAAATTTTTTCAATTAAAAGTTATTTACTTTATCATTTAAATCCTTAAATTAATCCCTAATATGACATAAACGAAATAACCTTGGATCTATGATGTTCGTGTTGAGGGGCTAAAGAAGATTTGTTGAGAGCAAAGGAAAAAGAGGGATCACGACGAGCAGCAGAGGCTTTGATGGCTTGAGCAGCGAGGGAGGATGCATTAGAAGATGAGGTTGGAGTAAAAGAATGTGAAGATGACAAACGTGGTTGTTGAGAAGAATTATCATCGGTTGCATTTTCATCAAGATCTGATGATGGCTTCTCACAAAACTCTTCCTTGAAGGTGGAAGCCCTGGATATTCCATGCCTTCTTCTATATGCCATTATTATTTTTTACAATGTTTAGTTACATCCGCCACACCACCGTGATGAAAAAACAAGTAATCCTTCTATTCAAGTTTCAACTCTTTTCCATTTCGTCATCAAATAACCAAACCAAAATTTAACTCACAAGTGGATGGTGGATGTCACCTTGAACGTAGGATTCGTAGCAATTCATGGTAATCACTATTTAGCCCTTCCTTTTCTTTTTCTCCCATAATAGCACTATTAACTATATTTTAGTTTGATTTTGACCTCCCACACCTTCACTTCTATCCATGACTATATATAAATTTATAAATGACAAAAATTGCATGTCTGTTTTGCCCCTCCTTAGCATATCTTATGACCATTGATTTAGTCCTTCCTTTTATTTCTAATATTGATAACTCTTTTATCCTCCACCATATTAATAGGAGCTAAGTACATATAAAAATATATTTAAATATAGTATTTGGCAATTGAACTTGTTATTAATATTTATGCTTTTTTCTTATGTAGAATTATATAAAGTCATAAATATAAATCTTGATTTTAATTATAATAATATTTGTCTTTTTGTTTTCTACTTTGCAAAATAAATTTATTTATATATACCTACTACAAAGTAAATGAACAGGGCTAAGTGCTTTTAGAGATTTGATCACAATTCAACTTGAAAGACACCTAACAAAAAAAGGAGTTTGAAACACAAGTTCAATTATTTATTTACTATCCCAATGCTAATAAAAAATTAGTTCTCTATAATACTTTTGAGTTTGTAGTTATAGATTTGTATAGGTCAACCTTTTCTTTTTTTAGACTACTATTTGTCAATGGAATTTCCCATCACCAATTTTACTTACACCTTTCAATAACGAAAAATCATTGTATATGATATACAATCTATCTTGTATACCATCGACACTTTATAGCATTGTTAGTTGGAAAAGACCTTTTTCATATAATCCAGTCACCTCAGTATAAAGATAACTAAGTGTTCGTGGGTTACAAATTGTACACATGAAGAAGTAATCCAACATCCTAATTAGCCTATATCAATCAAATTACATACAAAATCTTATGCAAAAAGGGCACTAAAGACTTCTATTTATTGAAAGATTCACCTTTATTATTTACAACAAAGGATAATAATAACACTTCATTCCAACTAATGACCAATACATGCTTTGGTTTATAGTATAATAACTCATCATGCAAGACTAACACAATCTTGCTAAAAAAAGGGAGAAGGGTCCAAGAAATTTTAACATAGAGCATAAATTTCCATTTCTCCCTAACACTTTAAATAAAACAAATTCAAAATCATATAAAGACATTGAATCTCAATATACTGATGAGTAAGTGATTATTGTTGCTGATTGTGACGGTGAATAGTAGTTTGTAGATAAGTTGGGGGATTATGAAATGGCCTATCCTTGCCACTAGAATCATGTTTTAAGAACCCATGTTGCTCTGAAGAGTTTATCTGATTAAGTCGTGTCTTCAAATATGGAAGATTAAAAACAAAACCAGGAGCTAGTGGTACACTTTGGTCTGATTTTAAAATTTCCATGGCTTCAGATGAACAACTAATCCCATTTGTTGGACATTGTTGTTCTATATTTTCACGGTCACCCAATACAAACTTTGAATTTGATTCTTGCATTTGACCTTTATCTTGAACAAAACATGATACATTATTACTTTCCAAAGGCAAACGTTGTGATTGAAACTTGTAATTGTTTTCCAACCTTGATTTTAACATATTTGTTTGAGGATTCTCTAGAATTGACATTGGTAATTGCTCTTGATTAACTAACTTAGATTTGTCCAATAACATCATCCCAGATTTCTTGTCAGCTTCTTTGGACCCATGATCTGAGCAGCTCAAATCTCTAGCATAAGCCCGTGAATAATGTAAATTAGAACAACCACTCTGATTTTGGAATATTTTATTGCACCCTAAAGACCATATATGGTTTCCCTGAGTATCACACTTTAAGGGACTATGACCCTTATCTCTTTCAACACTTAATGTCCCTTCAACCTTTTCCCTTCCATTGGCAACCTCCATATTAATCTTTTCCTTAGAGCTTCTCATCTCATTATGATGATCAAGAAATTGATTTAAGGGATATTGGGACATCGCGGTAGAGGTAGTAACTATATCAAAAGTATTTGGTTGCAATGGAACATAAGTAGATGTTGTACGAATTGCACATCCAAGTAATTTCTTTTTAGCTATATTTTGGGCAGTGGGTCCTAAATCTTTAACAAACATCATCAAACTATCTTTGTAGCCAATATCATGTTGACTGACCTGTATGAAGGATTAGGAAAAAATAAATAATAATGTATAGTTAAATCCAAACTAGAATTTATACATTTGGTAAAATTGCATTTGATGCATAAAATGAAAGAAGGAACAAAGACTCACATACTCAACTTGTTTCAATTTATCATAAATTGTTGAAAATATTGAATCATCCTTACTAAGGGAGAAAGGTCTATAAGTGCAGCGCCTATCAACCTCCAAAGATCTATATCTGCTATTGTATTTAGCACCTGATAAATAAAACTTTGTTAATTAGACAATTTAGTAATTTTCTCAACAAAACAAAAATATATAAATCATAAAAAGAATAGTTTTTTCTTTTAGTAAAGGACACATAATAAGCTTTGTAGCTATGCTTCACTAAGCTTTGAGAGAAAAAACATTCATAGAATATTCTTAGATTTATGCATCTACAACTTGTAGGATTATATTATCTTGTACAATATCAATTTGAGTATAAGAAGGCTACAGAGAAAGTTAAGAACTAAGGTGAAAAATAAATTTAGAGGATATGAAATCATACATTAATACTGGTATAATAGTTATACTTTTAGCCCACTACATGCAGTGATCAAATGGAAAATCATCATTTAGTTTCAACACCAAATAAGATGTAAAAAAAATCTATTTTTCAAACTAGACTTTCCCTCTTACCTGTATGAACCTCAACATCTTTAGAATTCACTTGCTTAGTAGTGTTAGAACATCCATGATTTGTCCTAAAGCTTTTTTGGCTTAATGTACCGCGAGAAGAACATGGCATATTTTTTGTGGGCCCACCAATAGTTATTTCATTGGGTTTCATGTTTGTTGAATCCATAAAATCTCCTTGGCTTTTCCGGCCTACTTTTCTCCTTGTTTCTGAGAACTCCATTTCAAACTTCTCAGGATTGATTTTTAATAGATCAAAAACTTTCTTAGCAAGTTCATTTATAACACGGGCCTAAAAAATGAAAAAAAAAAGTTAATAAATCAAATCATCAAGAGAAATTAGAGATTGTATAGTGAATATTAGCTTCATCAATTTCACTACCATCATATGTCATACCTGCTTGAAGTATACGGTACCCGGCGAATTAAAATGCATCGCATTGTTAAATATTAAAGAAACATCATGCTACATAATGGTTCAAATACCATGTATTAGATGACAAACATTAAAATATAATATGAAGAGGACCATTATAGAAGTCACATAAGAATATAAAAAAAAAATTATAAACCTCAAATTGTTCTAGAGTCTTATACATCCCCTCATGTAGTTTAGCCCTCATGGTGCCAAAATCCATAGGCTCTTTAATGATTGCATAATAATCCTCAACCTGTCCACAATATTCCATCAAGAAAGTGAGAAAGGAAATTCCATGTTATCTCCTCAAGATAATATGACTAAATATGACCACACACCTCATTTGGATCAACTGGTTCAGCAAATATTTCGTAGGTGTCTCTCCTGTATATTATTAAATATTGATGTAAGAAATACACACGTGTATTTGTAACATTATATATAAATCATGAGAAATAATTAAGTTTTTCAAATTGTAACATAACAATTATAAAACTAAGCAACACCTTTGTAAAGTGTCAAGGGCAAGTTCAAGTATCTGTTTCACTGGCAAAAGAGTTGAAGATGACGATTTTGATGGTTGATCTAATACACATACACATAATAAATTAAATGCATTAAGAGTGAGATGTCAATGTATAATTTGAATAAATTCCAAAGAAACCCCAATCCTATGAAAATGTAAGATGTTACTTAATCATGTGACATTCAAGTAATGGTTTTAAGAGCTTACTCACCATTGGCACTTCTCTTTCGAATATTTTCATGTGGAGGATGTTTCATACCCTACATATTTTTTAAATGGCTTGCCAAGAGTCAATCCAATTAAACATAACTCAAGATAAGGAATATATTATAAGATAATATAAAAAAAAACACCTTGTTTGATGAAGTCGAAGCTAAAGATAATGTTGGGACTTGTTGAAGTGGCCTTGATTTTTTCTTCTTTTTGTCTCTAGTACGAAATGCAGGTCCTTGACCATTATTCAAGTGATGTCTCATGCAAGAAGCCTCTAGTGCAGATATTCGTGGACTCCTCCTTTGTCCTTCCATTTTTTGCAATTTTCTGCCACACAAATCCAATTCAATGAAATGAAAATGAAAATACACTTTTAAGATTGAGCTCAAACCCAAACCCACCTCAACTTAGTCATTGTACATTAGTAGGTAATGAAGGAGTAAATGGATCGAGACTTTTTAAACGTAGAGACAAATTAATGTTTGAAAGGTAAGGTGTGATCCTTACTACATTTGGGTGATATCAAAATGCTAAACTAAGTATGAGGCATTATTAATATTATGATTGTAAAGATATGTGAATTAAGTAATAATATTAATATAATGTGGTCATGATCATGCATTAATGTTAATGGGGCACAAGATCAAGGGATTATTCTTTTTCTTTCTAAGTTTCTTGTCAACCAAATATTAAAGTAATAAACAAAATCAAAAGAAGAAAGAATAAAGTCAATTTGCCATCAAACTTGTTAAAAGATCAACACTACAGTATCAAACCAACGAGATTTGACTCCTCTAAATTGAGAGATTCGTTTTAAATAGTAAAGTAAGTAATAATAGACATTGATTAAAAATCAATGAATAAAATTTAAACAACACCATGGTTTATCGTATACTTATTTGTAAATAATTACAATCTCCACCGATAATTTTTCATTTAACAACTATTATTTTATATGAGTCAAAACTAACATAAAGTATTTCTCTTATTCTCACTCATGCCATTTATTCTTTTTTTTCCTTTTTCGATTTGGTTTTTATTTTACTTTTTTTACTATCCTTACACTATTGTCATTATTAACTTTAGTCTTTAACCTTACTTGGCCATAAGATGGAGTTACTTTTATTTTAGGTTTTAAATTAAATATTTTACTTATATTTTTTAATGTGAGTATAACTATTATTACTTTACAATAATTACTTTTTTATTGAAAGAGCACGTAACAAAAACATATTATTAAAATAATAAGTAATTAGTGTATTTACAAATATAATTAATCTTGATAAAAAATATAATTAAGCTATATATATTATTCGTGACATTCTTGGAAACTAAACAAGTAAAATAATCATCTAGAAAACTAGTTTGTTTCCCTTCTATTACTTCTTATTCTTAGTACATTATCATGCTCATCAAGAACACCATCAAATGCATTATGTGAATCAACAACACACTTCTTTTTAATTTTTATAAGAAACCATACTTATTACTTAAACAATGATACATTATAAGGTTCAATAGAAGAATTATGCTTTATTAATAAAAAATACATCATTAATAGTTCTAGAATTAAGTTTTCTCTTTTTAATAAAAAATCCCACATCCTCAAGTGCCTTTAAGTTTGGTTGCTTATCAATCCAAAGTTTAGAAGGCTATTGGGTTTCTAATATGTAGTATTTTGTATAAAACAAACCCACATAATTGTCTTTTTCTACAATGAAGTAGGTAACACAAAATTCATTGGTGAAGCTAGCATTTACCATTTTCTCAAGAGTTTTATTATTTCTTTTAGTTGTATATCATTGGATTGAGACAAACAAGGTAGAGTGTGATAACTATATAAAGTAGAGTCAGCTAGACTTATTTTGTGCATATATAAATTATTTTAGCCTTCTAGGACCTTGAGATTTGGCTTAACTCTTAGCTTTCTTTATATAATTTAGTTTTTTAGACTTTAATTAGCCGTGAGATTTATTATTTAGTTTTTTTAATTCATTGGTACATTTTAATTGTGGTCTTTGTTGGTGTTTATTTATAAGATAAAAGGAGGACAAAAAAATGAGAAAACAAAGTTAGAGTGCTTGATTACTCATGCTATACTACTATAATTTGAGCACAATTAGAGCTATAAATGTCATATTAGGGTGATTATGCATTTGCATGAAAATTAAGAGAAATTTCTATAACTTTGATGGAGATATTGAAACAAAAGACAAAGACAAAATTGTACATCCAGACACCAATGAATGCGTAGTTGCACCTAAGAATTCATCAATCTTATATTTTATATTTTATGAAGGTAAAAACTATTGAGACTTTTACGGTATTTGGTATGACTTTAAAAGATAGAGTTTTAGAAATAAGAAAGTGTTTTGGGGGCAACCCGGATCCGATCTAGCAATCTATCCTACTCGGTAGATTCGAACGGAAGGTGCTTACTTGGACGTTTCCCAAATTGACACATGTCATCACCTAAACCAACAAGCAACTCGGAATGTCATGCGTATAGAAGCACTATCATCACTAATGTGGTATGATCACGTTAAGACACCCATCTGAAGAATAATCATCTCCATACTCAGAAGGACATTTGGTGAAACTGCCTCAGAGTTGGTGGTATCAAATCACTCTCCAATCACGCACTTGTAGAAGCTTCTATTAGCCCTATAAATATCTCAATGCAAACCATGAACAGGGTACATAATCTTTCTATTTTTCCAGCACTCAGTCAAAATATTATACTGACTTATAAGTTGAGTGTCTTCGCAGGCACACCCAACCATTGTTCCAGACACTTGGAGTTGATGATTGGAGAAAAGCTTAAGGAGTTTAAGGAGCTGAATCAGGAGAGGAGCTTGGAACGTTGAAGAACATTTGGCGCCATCTGTGGGGACCGTAAATTACGATTCCCATATTATTGTGGTAAAAGTATACATCTTTGTTGAGAGCAAATTGTCCATAGGCACAAATTTTATCCATAGGCACCCTAGCCAAAACCTTTTAGCTCAAAATTTTTTAAAAATAGTAAAAAAATTTGAACAATATAGGGAGAGTCTAGAGTACAAAAATTGTCCACAAGTAAGTTTTAGTCATGAGATATAATATTATTTAATTAAATGGTCTAGAATTTATAGAGACAACAGGTTACAAGTTATAAAGTAAATTGATTCTGAATTTTGCAATCATAGGTATGAAGGGGAGAATATTTTTTGGAAGAGCTCACAAGAAAAAAAAGAAAGAAAATGAATGAAATGAAAGGAAAATTGCAGAAGAAGCTCAAATCAATCAAATAGATCGGGTATCTAAAGCATGATCAAGTTCTTTAAGTAAACGCCTTAGATGGGTATGTTGATTTTCTTCCCAAGATTCAAACTTTTAATCTACCAACCCTACTTGTTTCTTAAGAAAATGAGTCCTAGAAATTAAAATTTCCCTAAGTTGCGAGAAGGTGCAGGAAAAACTCGAGCTCATTGGCGTATCAGAGCTCATGAGAGACCTTGAAGAGGAGGAGGAAGAAGAAACAACTTGGCTACAAAAGTATTTCACACAATAGGGTCAAGGAAGAAACAATCAAAATAGAGTGGGATTTTGAAAGAGAAAAAATCACCACTATTATCAAGACTTAAGAGTTGATGATGATAGCAAAAGGAAAAACCCTTTATCACAAACCACAATTTCCTTGTTTCAGCAATCAGACTTGAATGCATACAAAAATATAGAAGGGGTTGAATGAGTGGGGTTTTGATCTTCTGGAATTGGGATGGTGGAGGAGAGGAAAAATAAAATAAAGGAGGAGTTGACAATAGTATAAACTTGTGGGAAGGATTCAAAAATTTGAAAACTTTCAAATAAAAATAATTTAGGGTTAAATATGTTTTTAGTCCTTGAAATATAGTCGATATTTGGTTTTAGTCCCTGTAATTTAAAACTTTGGTCCTTCAAAAATTGAAAATACACCAATTTAGTCCTTATTGATAAAAATATATAGCTAATTCATAGTAAAATTTATAGCAAAACTATGCAATAAGGACTAAATTGGTGTATTTTCAATTTTTGAATGACTAAAACCACTAGTTTTAAATTATCGGGACTAAAATAAAATCTTAACTATATTTTAGGGACAAAAACATATTTAACCCAAATAATTTATTACTTGTAAAATCTAAAGCAACGGGTCAATATTAATTGTGTACCATTGCACAAATTTAAAATTTGTGTACCTTAGAAATTACCTAATGGTATACTCCTACAAACTCACACACACATATCCACTTATGGTGATATAAAATATAAGTAAATCTCAACTAACTACACTTTACTTGATTCAAAATTTATTTTTCAATCACCATAATTACTGAACCTTGTACCAATAGAGAGATTATTTCTACTTAAATCGAGCTCCAATGAAAAATTGAAGTATTTCATTAAAGATAAGTTAAGGAGCACAATTTATTTTGTAGAATAACATTGAAAAAATAGAATGAGATTAACTAACATTTTTACGGTTGATTTTTTTTCTAGTCTAAAGGGAATATATATATATATATATATATATATATATATATTTAAAAAAATTCCAAATTTCTATTTGGGTTTGTTTATCGGATAAATGAAATTCGAACCCTATCCGTAAACCCGACCCGACGAAGCCTATGGGCGTCCTTTTTGTTTTGTTTTAGGTATAGCATTGCTGCATACGTGGGTTTAGCTTCCGCTTCTTCTGATTTCATTGTATAGCAGAGTAAGAGAGGGTGCGGAGGCCGCGAAGTGTGTGTGTGTGTTTGCGAAAGATGGGACGTGAAGATACGAAGAAGAAGAAGAAGAAGAATGCAAAATCCGGTGGTTTTGAGTCACTGGGTCTGAATCCGAATGTGTTCAAAGGAATCAAACTCAAAGGGTACAAAGTGCCCACTCCAATTCAGAGGAAGACCATGCCCCTCATCCTTTCTGGCTCCGATGTTGTTGCCATGGCTCGTACTGGTTCTGGTAAAACGGCAGCGTTTCTTGTCCCCATGATTCACCGCCTCAACCAGCATCTTCCTCAGGGTGGCGTTAGAGCCCTCATTTTGTCCCCTACTAGGGACTTGGCCCTTCAGACTCTCAAGTTCACCAAAGAGCTTGGCCACTTCACAGGTTCTGTTTTTCCTTTCAAGTTTGCTTTTTTAGATACTTTCCCTCCCTAGCTGCAACAAGGGCATCTGTTGATATTTAATTAGGATTATAGTTAGTTAAATAATCAATTACACCGTTGGGGCCAGTTTGGATGAAACTTATGGGGACGTACTTGTAGGTAAAAAAAAAAAAATAGAATGAATCAAAGAGGTGAAATGCATTTAATTTCTCCATAAAGTTGAAATTAGTCTTTGGAGCCCACCTATTCCAAAAGCTCTCCCATTTAACTTCTCCATAGCTAACTAATTTCAACCTATGGAGAAGTTAAATTCATTTGACCTCTTTGATTCATTCTATTTTTTTATGTTCTAGAAGTCCTTCTATGAAAGTATATCCAAACTGGGCTTAAATACCATAATGTTATCAACTGATAGATGAGAAAGTCATTTTTTCACTCCAATTTTATGTCAGTTCCTTGAAGCTCTCTCTCTCTGAGATTTCATTCATTTTCTTGGTGCTTTCTATTTTCTTACATGTTTGTTTGTTTGTGTCAGACCTTCGAGTCAGTTTGTTAGTTGGTGGTGATAGTATGGAAAGTCAGTTTGAGGAGTTAGCTCAGAGTCCTGACATTATAATTGCCACTCCTGGTAGGCTTATGCACCATTTGTCTGAGGTTGATGATATGACCTTGCGTACTGTCGAGTATGTTGTTTTTGACGAGGCCGATTGTTTGTTCGGCATGGGTTTTGCTGAGCAATTGCATCAAATTCTTGCTCAGCTTGGTGAGAATCGCCAGACCTTGCTTTTCAGTGCTACTTTGCCTAGCGCACTTGCTGAATTTGCTAAGGCTGGTTTGAGAGACCCTCAGCTTGTTCGGCTGGATGTGGAAACTAAGATTAGCCCTGACTTGAAGCTTGCCTTTTTCACTTTGAGGCAGGAAGAGAAGTATGCGGCATTGCTCTATTTGGTCAGGGAGCATATTGGTTCTGATCAGCAGACATTAATTTTTGTATCCACAAAGCATCATGTGGAATTTCTCAACGTATTGTTTCGGGAAGAGGGTATTGAGCCATCTGTATGTTATGGTGACATGGATCAAGATGCTCGCAAAATTCATGTATCAAGGTTTAGGGCAAGAAAGACGATGTTGTTGATTGTGACGGACATTGCAGCTCGGGGAATTGACATTCCACTGCTTGATAATGTTATCAATTGGGACTTCCCTCCAAAGCCTAAAATATTTGTTCATCGAGTTGGAAGGGCTGCAAGGGCTGGTCGTACTGGTACTGCTTATTCTTTTGTGACTTCAGAGGATATGGCTTACCTTTTGGATCTTCATCTGTTTCTCTCAAAACCAATCAAAGCTGCTCCCACTGAAGAAGAGGTCTTGCAGGATATGGATGGAGTGAAGTCAAGAATTGACCAGGCCATGGCAAACAGAGAAACCATATATGGTCGTTTCCCCCAAAAAGTCATTGACCTTGTTTCTGATAGAGTTAGGGAAGTTATTGATACTTCTGCAGAACTGGAATCATTGCAGAGAACCTGTAACAATGCATTTCGTTTATATTCAAAGACAAAACCCTTACCCTCAAAGGAGTCCATTAGAAGAGTAAAGGATTTACCCCGTGAAGGGCTGCATCCAATTTTCAATAATGTGTTGGAAACAGGGGAGTTAATGGCACTTGCATTTTCTGAGCATTTGAAAAAGTTTAGGTGAGTGCAAAATTATATTCACATACCATAGTCCTTTCTACTTATATTCTTTAGTAGATTGCATAGTTTCATAGCTTTAATTATTCAATATCAGGCCAAAGCAGACCATTTTGGAAGCTGAGGGCGAAACATCTAAATCAAAGCATCTACAGGTGGCTTTCTACTTTCAATACATTGTGCATATTTTGTTTGATTAACAATTCCATATTTTGGTATAATTCAATAATTTTTTTCTTTATTTGACATTTAGAATAAAATTCTCTAGTTCCCCCCTCCCGTGATTAAAATCCATGCTTCCCTTAAGTAACTCAACATTTTCCATTTTCATATATTTGCATACATGAGAGTTGGATAATCAAGGTCAATGATATGGTTTTTCTGTTTCTTTCTATCATCTTCCCAGGATTCTTCTGAATTTAAGTCCATATTATGTTAGTTATTAAATCTATAATTGCTTCAGTAACAGATTTTGTATTCATTATGAATTATTACTGGAAAAATTATATCTAAATCCCTCATTGTAATGTTTCTTCTGTCACTTAAGCTCATGCCTTGGTTTTCCTTGCTGCATAATAAAAAATGCTAATCAGAAAGCTTGTTTGTCTTTGACTCAACAATGTTCTGTAAAATTAGTTTGCAGGGGAGATGCAACTTTTGTTGATATTTAGTCCTCTGGCCTGGAGTATAGGGAGTAATATAAGTTGCTATACTGATTAATTTGACAATTTAAATTATAGTTTATATGGTTTTTAGTTCGACTGCCTATGCTTCATCACAGGGTGTAAAATTCTGAGTTAGCAAAAATATTACATAGAATTGATCCTTGTGCCAGCCATTCTTTCCTTTACTGTCCCCCCCCCCCCCCCCAGGTATATGTTGTCCCCTGCTCCAAAATTTTTAAAGCGAAGCACATTGTGGTTGATAAGAGGATAGCATATGCACGTAATGGATTTTTTGTGAATGGCCTTGCACAGTTGACTCTTGGAGGTCTCATTCCACTTGTCTGACAAATGTTGGTCATGGATGCTTCTACATGCTACGCCAGACACAGGCTTGTATGTTTGTGGTAGACAATTTGGGGCATGTCTTGATGGCTTTTTCAAGCAACACTTGAAAAATATGTGCAAAGCAAGGCTCACATTTTACATTCCCCATAAGCATTTATTGAAGATGCTTTTCTCATTTGTAAACTATAGTCAGTTTGTTTATATAGTATATACATCTTATTATGTGTTGGACATTAGATGTTATGATGCCATTACTTCAATGCTTATTATATCAAATTCCTATCTCCTTTTTATGGTTTGAATTTTGGTGTGTTGAATTCATGATTACAGCGTGTCATGTCATGTATATTGGATGTCCTTGTTGATCTTCCATTCATGTTTCGTGCTATATCATGGAGTGTACACTGCCCACCATGTGAACCCACTTGAAATATCTGTTATGTTGTGCATGTCTATATTGTTGTCTTTCTGCTTTACCTTCACATTGAAAATGATGTGTAATAATTGCAGGGCCCTTCTGGCCAATGGGTTGATGTGATGAAAAGGAAAAGAGCCATTCATGAGAATATTATAAATTTGGTTCATGAACAGCATTCTAAGAGTAATAAGGAAAAGGTATGTGGCTATTTCTGTAATCCAGATTTGGACAATTTTGACCTTTTTTTTAAGAAATTTGGACAATTTTCTTTTTCATGTATTCATGTCCTGAATGGTTGCTCCTTGCAGGAGGAAATTCAATCGGAAACCACTCCTTTTGTGGAGAAAGGGAGAAAAGGTTCTGTTCCATTTATATTGCCATTAGACTTTCTTTGAGTTTTGATTGTTGTATTTATTTATTTTTGGGTGTGTAACTGTAAAGTGGATTGTCCTCATTATGGTGGCTTTTTTTTACCGGTTTTAAATTGTGTGCTATGCTATGGTTTATTTTAGTTTTTAATCTCAGTCTATCTCAGTCTAGTTCCTAGTTCAACCTAGGGTGTACAAATGTGTTTAAGATGATTTCTATGAACATCAACTTCAAGAACTTGTCATAGGCTTATCAAAAGAGAAACATTAAAGGGAAAAAGGTTACTACCTGGTGGGAATACAATAAATTAATGACAAAAAGGAACCGATGTCATTTATAGTTGCTGTATAAGCAAAATTAGGGCCTGTTTAGTTTGATAAAACAATTTCTGTTTTTATTTCCTATTTTCACTAATAATTACAAAATTTCCTATTTTCACTAATAATTACAAAATTTCCACCTTTTTATTTTCTTTCCTATTCTCAAAGATTTGTATAGGAAACAATGAAAACAACAAAAGTTGTTTTCATTGTTTCATGTACAAATTTTTTAAAATGGGAAATAAAGTGAAAAGAAGGTGGCAATTTTGTTATTAGTAATGTAAATAGAAAACATTTTTTTTCCAAACCAGACATGTCCTTACAGTTTTAGTAATCAGGTTTGGTACATTTGCGAGTCATTTTGTAAGTACGTCTGATATTATAAACACATAAGTGCTTGCCTAGGCTTTAATATGAGGTACTCCATAGGCTCCTTGCATTTTGTAAGTCTCAGGTGGCTTCACTGGGGCTCTCTTATTGACTCAGCACAATCTTGTGCATGCTTTCCTTTTCAAGCTGGCAACAAATAACAAGAAAAAATAATCAACATAAGGATTTCATACTTGTCATTGCAATTTAAAGAGGAATAGCTTGTTTGGCTGAGGAAGAAAAGTGGGATTTTGTAACCTCTGATCCAAATTGAGGTGTTGGGGTTACTATTTTTACAAGTCAAAGTACTTTTGTGCTCTCAAATCTCAATTTATTCCTTGGGTATTTTGCTATTGATCTCTATTTGATGTAAATCATATCGCCTTTTTTAAGTTGTTTGCTTAACAGACATGTTTTGGGATTGTGCAACTTTGCTCCGCCGTTGTCCTGCTTTTCATAGTTGTTTTTCCCCCTCCCTTTTGACTTCTGTTCATTAGTGATTTTTTAATGGGAATAGTGAGTAGCCTGGGTATAATGTAAAGTGAGTAAAAGCTGCTGTATCGATGCTTGGTTATAGTGAAAAATAAGTCGGGTTCCCACATCTTTGTGAATCTGTGTGGGTAAAGAAGCCAGTTCACAAAAGTAGAATTTTCTTTGGAACTTGGAATGTAGGCACACTTGTATGTAAATTAATGGAAATAGTAGAAACCATGATTAGGAGGGGGATCATTTTATAACCCTACAAGAAACTTAGTGGATAGTAGGAGAGAAGGCCAAGGAATAGGATGCTTAGAGTTTCAAGCTTTGGTACATTGGCTTGGCAAAATCTAGAAATGGAGTAGGCATACTTGTAAATAATTATTGGACGAACGATGTGGATGTCAAAAGGTTAGGACTTAGGAGATAAGATCATATCTCTTTAATTTATAGTGAAGCAAGACACTTTTAATATCATTAATGCATATGCATCACAATTAGGGTTAGAATAGCACTACAAGGTAAGGTTTTGGAGGGTTTAGAAGGTTTAGTTAAAAGAATACCATTCGGAAAAATTATTTTCCTACGAGGTGATCTAAATGGTCACGTACAGAATACGAGAGTGCACGGGGGTGGGAGCAATTGCTAAGGGCTAAACTATTCTGGATTTTGTTTTAGCTTTTGTTACAAGTTACAACAGCTTACACTTGTTTTAGGATGATTAATTTCTCATTCTATTTACTTTGGTTTCAGCAGCATGTGGCTCTAAGAGAAAGCCCCAAAGTTTCAAGGATGAGGATTATTATATAAGTTCAATACCTAAAAATCAAGTAAGTCATTATCTGTATTACTGTTCATATTTATCTGGATTCATAAAGACATATACAGTGCTATGTAATGCTTGTGCTTTTGAAACTAAAAAGTGGGCTACCCATTTAACTTGTATCTTGCTATCATTCCCAGCACACGGAGGCAGGCCTTTCAGTAAAAGCTAATGACGACTTTACTTCAAATAGGTAAATATTTGCTTGAATAATTACTTATCTGTCCTTGTCATATGCTATTTTGAGCTGGCCACTGGGGGGGGGGGGGATGGAGTGGGGAGGCAGGGGGATTTTAGTGACAACTGACAACCAAAACATCTTCTTGGCCCATACTCTAAATCATTTTTTCAGAAGCAAAAAGCTGGAACAGTCACTTTTGGCTGATTGTGTTTGTCCTTTGGTGTTTAACGTATTTGTTGTTATCATATTGTGATTTCTTTCTACTTTTTCAGCTTTTGTTATTTGGTTTTGGTCCTAATGATATGTTGATGTTGTTGATATGTAATATTTAAGATTGGAAGCTGCTGTCCTAGATCTAGTTGCAGATGATAGTACTGGCATTAAGAAACAAAGATCTGTATATCACTGGGATAAGGTAATGCTGAACAGTTGTTGAATTGTTATAAAAGAAAAGACAGACAGAAAGTTATTTTGAAATACTTATACAAAACTTGTCATTTATCTCGTATAAACCTTTTGATGTCAGAGAAGTAAAAAGTACATCAAGTTAAACAATGGTGAGCGTGTTGCTGCAAATGGAAAGGTATAGTATTTATAAGGCTCCATCTTTTATGTTGGTACTTAACTATGCAAGATGAGATTCTTTTATTTACCTCCCTGTAGGATTTTGGACATAACATAACATTCATGTTTTGTATTTGAGCACAGATAAAGACAGAGAGTGGTGCAAAAACGAAAGCCACCAAGACTGGCATATATAAAAAGTGGAAAGAACGGTCACACAGTAAGATATCTCTTAGAGGGACAAATACTGATGGTGAAGCTCAGGAATCAAGAAGTTCGACAGGTAATGTACATAATTTGCTTCAACCTTTAGTTTTTGTGTTTGATGAATGCTGTAAATTGGTAAGTGGTATTTTATTATCCAAGAAAAAATATTGTTGGAGACTGCATGGGTTCTCTTATCTTGTTTCCCCAGTAATAATTATCGTGGCATCTACATGGAAAATTCCCTTGAATGTGTTTTGGCTTCTTTAAAATATGGTAGAAGTTTACTGGATTCAATGAAATATATAAATCCAATAAAGTTGTACAACAATCCAATGCTCTTAATAATAATCACATTACATAGTTTGCTTAGCTTTTCAATTAAAATATAGGTTAGAATCTGAATTGGTCTCATTATATGATAGTTGTGAGCAGTGACTAGATTTAGATTGGAAATATTTTGTTATAACCAATAATTGGATTTCCTTCCTGCCAAAAAGCATCCGAGAAAAGAAACAAAAACAAAGGAATTACTGTATTATAGCTCAGTCCCAGCTGCACTGAGCAACTATTACTAAATAGCATTTGAAATTTGGATAACTTTTTGGGATAAGTGTTGCATGATCTCTAGATTGCAATCTTCTATAGTCTATACTTGGTTGTAGTTCTATTTCTTTAAATCAGATCCGTTTCAACAAAATCCTGAATCTCAATGGTCATATTTTCTAAGTCATGTTTCTAGTTTTGCATGTTGTAACTTCTGGTCGGTAATGTCAAAGAATGATGTATGGTTGTAAGTGTAAGATTTTATTTTCTTTTTTGGTTTAGTATTAAAGCTGAATTGTGAAACTTTCTGAATTCATGTTATGCAGCATCTTACCGAGGAGGTCGAAGGAATTTTAGAGGCGGCAAGAAGCAGAATTCAATGCCCAATGCTCATGTGCGTTCAGAAATCAAAGATATGGATCAAATTCGAAAGGAGAGGCAGAAAAAAGCCAACAAAATTTCTTATATGAAGAGCAAGTCACAAAAGGGTAAAAAATTTGGCAAAAATGGGAAAAAAAGAAAAGCCAAATAGAGGTTTTTGAGGCTGCTGTAGAAATTAGTCAAGGAAAGGAAAAAAGGGTTTTCCATCAAAATTCTGGTGTAACATCTTTTAAGGATTGGGTAGCAAAGGAAAGTAGGCCAGTTAATAGGAAAAGAGGATTTTGTTCTTGGTTTTTTGGTTGGCCAACAAATTTTGTTTGTTCAAATGCACTATTGGTTGCTGTACAAGTATTATGCCTGTTCACTTCTGCCCCTTGGTTAATTATTCATCATTTCATTCTATCTTTGAAATTCCCCTTTCTTATTTTTGATATTTTGTTTTTGGCGGGGAAGTAGTTTTGGTGTATTCTGCTGCTGTTTAGTTTGGTGACTGTCAAGTTATTTTGTTTGTTGTTGTTGAGATGAAGAGAAAACGAGAGATATATGATAGAATCCGTGTGTCTAGAATACACAGCGGAAAATAATATATATACACATAAGTGTATTTACAAATATACATAGTGATAGGCCCAAGCCCATATCTATCATATGATACACTAACAATAACAATCTAACAAACAATCTAACACTCCCCCTCAAGCTGGAGCATATAAATCATATGCACCAAGCTTGTTACATATATAATCAATTCTAGGACCCCTTAATGATTTAGTGAAGACATCTGCCAACTGATCATTGGAATTAACAAACTGAGTAGTAATGTCTCCAGATAAAATCTTTTCCCTGATGAAATGACAATCTATCTCAATATGTTTGGTCATCTCATGGAATACTGGATTAGAGGCAATGTGAAAGGCAGCTTGGTTATCACAAATGAGAGACATTTGTGTAACCTCCCCAAATCTCAGTTCTTCAAGTAACTGTTTGAACCAAATAAGCTCACAAGTAGCTGAAGATAGCTCTATACTCTGCTTCTGCACTGGATCTCGCCACCACATTTTGCTTCTTGCTTTTCCAGGAAATCAAGTTGTCACCAATAAAGACACAATATCCAAAAGTGGATCTCCTATCAGTAGGAGAACCTGCCCAATCTGCATCTGAGTATCCAACAACTCGAGTATGTTTATTGTCTTCATATAACAAACCTTTTCCTGGGGCTCCTTTAATATATTTTAGAATGCGAATGGCTGCATCCCAATGACCTGCACAAGGAGAATTAAGAAACTGACTTACCACACTAACTGCAAAAGAGATGTCTGGACGAGTGACAGTGAGGTAGTTCAGTTTTCCAACCAGTCTCCTGTATCTCTCAAGATCTAAAAGTGGCTCTCCCCTTGACCTGGTAGAAGTTTAGCATTTGGATCCATAGGTGTGTCAGCGGACTTGGAATTCATTAGCCCAGTCTCCTCTAAAATATCCAATGCATACTTTCTCTGAGAAATTACAATTCCATTCTTGGATTGTGCTACCTCAATCCCCAAGAAGTATCTCAGTCTGCCAAGGTCTTTAGTCTGAAAATGATGACAAAGGTGTTGTTTTATCTGTGAAATGCCATGGTGATCACTACCTGTAATGACAATGTCATCAACATACACTACCAAGTAGATACACCCAACAGCTGAATGGAGATAAAACACAGAATGGTCAGCCTCACTCCGAGTCATACCAAACTGCTGGACTACTATACTGAATCTACCAAACCAAGCCCTGGGAGACTGCTTAAGACCGTATAAAGACTTGCGGAGATGACACACTAAGCCTGAAGACTCCCCCTGAGCAACAAAATCAGGAGGTTGCTCCATATAAACTTCCTCCAACAGGTCACCATGAAGGAAGGCATTTTTGACATCTAACTGATAGAGGGGCCAATGACGAATAGCAGCCATGGCTAAAAATAATCTGACAGAAGTCATCTTGGCGACGGGAGAAAAAGTGTCACCGTAGTCTAACCCGAATATCTGAGTATAACCTTTGGCTACTAATCGAGCTTTGAGCCGATCAATTGTGCCATCAGGACCAACTTTCACTGTGAAGATCCACCGACAACCAACAACAGATTTCCCAGGAGGCAAAGGAACGTGATCCCAAGTACCGTTGTTCTGAAGAGCACACATCTCATCAATCATAGCTTGTCTCCAACCAGGGTGGGCTAAGGCATCACCTGCAGTTTTAGGAATAGACACAGAGGAAATGGAAGAGAGACAAGTATAATGGGATGGAGATAACCTGTGATAACTCAGAGTGACATAATGAGGTGAAGGATTACGAGTGGAGCGTATACCTTTACGAAGTGCAATAAGGAGATCAGACTCAGGAGGTGGGGCCGAAGGGGCCGGAGGAGGTGGGACCGGAGGAGACGGAGGAGTTGGCTCCAGAGGAGAGTCAATAGGTGGCCCGTCTGGAAGGCGCGGATGTTTCCGACGATGATAAACCTGTAGAGGTGGCTGAGGTGGTGGATCTCCCTGCACAATGGGCGTGTCTGAGGGATCAAAGACAAAAGGGGTGGTGGTGGATACTAAGTCAGACCCAGAGGTTAAGGAATTAGACTTAAAGTAGAGAGAAGACTCAAAGAACGTGACATCAGCTGAAATGAGATATCTACGAAGAGAAGGGGAGAAACACTTATACCCCCTCTGAGACCGAGTGAAGCCTAAAAAGACACACTTATGAGACTTAGCGGACAATCTATCAAGACCAGGATTAAGGTTGTGAACAAAGCACGTAGAGCCGAAGACTCTAGGAGGTAAGGGGTGGAGAGGCTGATGAGGGAACAATATAGAGTTAGGGGTCTGGTTGTTCAGGACAGAAGAGGGCATGCGATTGATGAGATAGCACGCAGTGAGAACAACATCACCCCAAAATTGTTGAGGGACATGACCATGAAGTAAAAGGGTTTGAGTTGTTTCAATGAGATGTCTATTATTGCGCTCTACAACCCCATTTTGTTGTGGGGTATATGCACAAGAGGTCTTATGAAGAATACCATGGGAAGCCATAAATGTTTGAAAAGAATGGGAGAGATACTCACGAGCATTATCACTGCGGAGAGTACGGATAGAAACACCAAATTGATTTTTGACTTCATTATAAAAGGATTGAAATATAGAAAACAACTCAGAACGATTTTTCATTAAAAACAACCAGGTGCATCGAGAATAATTATCAATGAAAGTAACAAAATACTGAAACCCTAAAGTAGACCTAATACGACTTGGACCAAAATATCAGAGTGAACTAAAGCAAAAGGAGACGAAGCTCTGTGATTGACACTCCTAGGAAATGGACTATGACTATGTTTTCCTAATTGACATGACTCACACGACAAAGTTGACAACTTAGACAGACTCGGTACTAGTTGTTGTAGCTTGGCAAGGCTAGGGTGACCCAACTGAGCATGGATGAGAAGGGGAGAATCCACCACCGAGCTAGCATGAGCAGAAGTATGAAGCTGATAAAGGCCATGAGACTCACATCCGGCGCCAATCATCCGTCCCGAACTCCGGTCCTGTAAGAAAACAGAGTCTTTAGTAAAAGAAATGACACAATCAAGAAAACGAGTGAGACGGCTAATGGATAATAAGCTAAATGGAGACCCAGGGACATAAAGGACATTATCAATGGAGAGAGAAGGAAGAGGTTGGACACTACCAACACCGTGGGATGGGACCTGGGAGCCATTAGCTAAAGTCACCGACGGTAAGTAACCAGAAGTGGAAAGGGTAGAGAAAAGGGATTTATTACTAGTAATATGATCGGTGGCACCAGAATCAAGAACCCAAGGGCCAAAGGAGGTGGAGTGAGTGAGACCAGCAAAGGAATTACCCGTGTACGCAACAGAAGCAGTGGAACCGGAGGCCTGACGATCCTCATACCATTTAAGGAACTCGTGGAAGATAGCCTGTGGTACTGGATGATCAACGGAAGTGGATATGAGAGTATCAGACCTAGTAGTAGCAGGAGTAGCCATGGCTCAACTGTAGGAGAGAGAAACAACCACAGGAGAGAGAAAAAAACGTTCAAAAGAGGAAGAACCCGCGACTACCAGACCTGAAACTCACAAACAAAGACTAGATCGGGATAGAGGACACCGAGGCGAGTCTGGCGGCGGCGAGGGCGGCCGGAACGGCGGCCGAACGTGCCTCCACGCGCGGCTGACGGCGACTGGCGGAGGAGAAACGCGTCGGTGAAGAAACGCCGCGTGAGAGCGCGTCTCTGCTCCGATGGACACGATTTCGGCGGCGTTGGACTCGGATTGACGGCGCGAGTCCGACGGTGGTGGCGCCGGTTGGATTCACGGCGGGAGGCAGCGGCAGCGGCGGAAAAGAGAGAAAAAGTGTCGGAATGACACCAGTGGACAGTGGGTCCATTGGGAAGGCACGGACTAGGGTTATCTCTCATTAGACTCTAGATACCATGTTGAGATGAAAAGAAAACGAGAGACATATGATAGAATCCGTGTGTTTAGAATACACAGCGGAAAGTAATATATATACACATAAATGTATTTACAAATATACATAGTGATAGACCCAAGCTCATATCTATCATATGATACACTAATAATAACAATCTAACAAACAATCTAATAGCTGTGATGAGAAAAAAATGATAATTCATCTGCTGTAAGTTTATATAAAGCTCTTTCAAATTTACATTGACGCTTATTTCAAAAGAGCGGACTCTGCTTGATTATTTTGAATGAGTTTAGATTTCATTCGTAATTTACGTTGCAGTCGAAGAATTATATGGAATTATTTATATTTAGAAGATCATTACTGCAAACGGTACAAGGTAAGGAATAATATATGATGATGTTACAAAAATAATTATGTGTACGCACATTTACTAATGTTTGTTTACTGTTCAATGGTGATTACAATTTGATTTCTTTTCATTTACTCATCCAGCTCAACATTATTTATCAGTGAGAATGAGAACTAGGAATTACCGGAAAGTACAGATGTTGACAAGGCATTGTGTTGAAGGAGTAGGACAAATCGCAACATCTTTCCATCAGGAGCTAGGAAACCAAATTTGTCAGCCAACATGAGAATGCCAAGTCCAGAAGGAGGCACTAGATTTAATCGTGC
The DNA here is from genome assembly GCA_026901365.1 of Sesbania bispinosa. Taxonomy (NCBI): domain Eukaryota; kingdom Viridiplantae; phylum Streptophyta; class Magnoliopsida; order Fabales; family Fabaceae; genus Sesbania; species Sesbania bispinosa. The sequence continues at coordinate 45,799 of QLOH01000891.1, forward strand.
AAAACTAATAGCAGCAGTGATTCGAAAACCAAAGAAAGAAGTAGGGTGGAGAAAAAGTTGAGTAGAGAGAAATAGGAAAGAGAGAAATAGGTGGGAAATAAAGAAATTAGGTTGTTTGGTAGGGAAGAAATAAAAATGAAATAGGGTTGAGAAAAATTCTATTATAATTTATAAAGACCAAAATACCATATGTAAATATTTTTAAATAGAATTTATAAAAAAAATTAAAAGGCAATTTTCTGCACTTGTCCACACATAATTTCCTTTGCACCAACCCTCCTCTTTTCTAATAGTCAACCCGTGTTCTTCACACAATTTAAGACCTTGTAAGAAGGGCACACGGATCCTCTCCAGTTGAGTTTTAACTGGAGAGTGTGCAGTCCCCTTAATCTATGGCTATAAAGTGTAAGTTGATTTTTTCCTACTTTGATTTATATGCAAAATAAATTATTTTAGATGGTTGTGATGGTGTCCAGTTTTTTTTTTTTTTTAAACTGGAGAGAATCTCAATCTGTAAGAATGTCGACAAAAAAAAAAGACCTTGTAAGAAGGCGAAAACTCGTGACCATACATAAGAAGGCAAAAACCAATTTTCAAATTCAGCTTCAAATGCATATTCCAGAGACTCCCACTCCCACTCCCTTTCCTCTACAGTGCCAGTGAGTCTCCACCCAAGGCATGGGCCATGGGTCTGTGAAGTACGTCTGGAGTGTTTGACGACGGTATGTAGAAGAGGAACTGACACCGTAGGGGGAAGAGTAGGCGGTGGTGGCGAATAGGAGGCGACAATGGCGATGCTAAAGCGGATCTCCATATGGGGTGTGAAGGGAAAGGGCAACCATTGTCCAACAAAAATTCTTCAACATTTCTTCGCTGTCACCACAATTTCTCCACTAATTTGCGGAGAAATATTTAGCCATGGAGCCCACTACCGACTATTTCTTTCCTCTCATATTTCTACTCTACCAAACATCTATACCAACTTCTCTTCCCTCTAATTCTCTTCCTTCCCCCAAATTTCTTCTTCACCAATCAGAGTGTTAAATTCAGCCAAAAGATTAGTTGACTCTAGCACACATGTCAAGTAATGGAGAAAAGACCGAGTGATTTTTGGTAAGCCATTTCAGCTAGTTGAAAGCTGAAAGTAGTAACTAAAATCATTTCAACGGTGTTTGGTAAGGTAACTTTTTTGGGCAACTACTAGCTTTTCTTGAAAAGCTACTTGAGATGGCTTTTTTAAAAAAATTCTCATCTTCAACTACTAGCTGAAAATTTATTATAAGTTTATCCCTCAACCATCACCACTTACTATTATTTAATAATTAATGATGTTTGTGTATGTTATTTTACCATTTTCAGTTAGTTTTATCAAACACTTTCAATCAAATTAGCTATTCAATAATTCTATAGAAATATTGTCCATGTATGTCATTGTATTTAACAATTAACACCTTCAATTCTATTTAATAACCAAACGCCAAACCAAACGAAGGTATTGCTATCATTAAGTTTTGCACTTACCATTAAGTTTTCAGAAGATGCCAATGATCCTATAGAAATATTGTCCATGGCAAGGGGCATGCATTGCTATGATTATGATATGCCAAAAGTTGGTGTATTATTCAATAAATTGATAGACTGGTTCTAAAATTAAAATTGGGCACTGACATACTACGTCTCTTTCCCTGGCAGTCTGGATTTTTTTTAGTGCAAAATCTTTTTTCTCTGATTTCTCTACTAGGTATTGCAAATATCATATAAAAGTTTAATATCTCTATCAGGGCAAGGTATAACCTCCAAGCTAACACCAACACAAAGTGGAGAGGAGGAGTCCATCATATAAAATGAAAATAAAAAATAAATAGTAATTAGTTTTTTTGTTACAAAATAGTAATTAGTTTAAAAAAAAAGGTGAAGCTTACTGATGCAACGATATGAGGTTGAAGAGAATTTGCTTCAGCTTCTCATAAATGAATGTTACGAAATTTTTAATCTGCGCCAACAACCTTGCATTACTGAAAATATTGTCGTCCATGTTCAAATGCAACATGTACAGTTAAATTTGAGAACATAATTATAAAAATAAAATAAAGCTTTATAAACTCTAATTGTTAATTATTTCACAAGATAGTGATGAAGATTAATAACTAGTGAATTTTCATCATTGTTTGGCACAGTAGTCAGGTGTCATAATAGAGTTAAGGATGTGCAAAAAAAAAGTTAAAGATTAACCATCGGTTTGAGTAGAATTGATTTTAGAAACGAATGGTTGAGATAGATGATACACGCTTTACGAAATACGTTCTGCAAAACCATGATTTTGTTGGGTCAGAATTTAAAACAAACAGGCTATAAGTTATGGATAGAATTTTATGATTTGAATACCGTTGCGAATTCGAATTATATTATCTGCTTATTAGATGAGTTTGAATAGGTTGAATTTGTTTAAGTAGCTGAATTTTTAGATAAGCTTAGTTCTCACTGTAATCTTATCTTTAGGTTTTCTGCTCTTTATATATATCAAAGCACGTACATGAATAAATTTAATTTAATGAAATTAAAAACGTACTCAAGAACAAGTGCAAGAGAAGCAAGAGGTTGCAATGTTGCTTTAGATTTGTTGCACATGTTCATTTCAGTGTTTAACTTCGTATCACAGTCAAGAGCCTTCTAGTTTTTAATATTTCGACGCCACTTGTGTTCTTTATTTTATCTCTTCCGCGGCTGTCAATTCAGATCCACCCTCCTGGGGTACGTTTTTAGCTCTCACCACCCCTCGCTGGCCACCTACTACAGCCGCGCCGTTGCCGGATCTCTGACGCGCCGCAACCTATCTCTGGCGAGTTCATCATTTCCCGGCGCGTGACAGCTTTTCCGGCGTCGTTTCCTGCTGCTGTCTGCACCGTGCTACTCCGCATCAACCCCAGCCCTTCTTGCCTGATTTCCACAGATCCACATTGTTTGGCTCCTTCTACATTGCGTCTTCCCATGTCTACTGACTCTTCTTCTTCCATTTTCACTTCTGCCATTTCAGGCTCTCCAATCATCACCACAGTGTCACTGAATGGTGAAAACTACACGCAATGGGCTACTTCTGTTGAACTATGGTTTAAGGAGCACCGAATTTCTGATCATTTAACCAAACAGGCCTCTGATATCCCTACACCTGAGAAGGAAGCTTGGGAAGCTGCAGATGTACACTTATGTCTTCTTCTCTGGAAAACCATTCATGCTGATCTTTTTCCACATTTTAGTTCACATAAAACGTGCTATGAGGTATGGGAGAAAGCGAGATTATTATATAAAGCGAATGATATTCAGCGGTTGTATTCTATCATCGCTGATTTGCTTAGTATTCGGAAACAAAACCAGTCTATGTCTAACTATTTAGGGCACATTCAGAATTTACGAAAGAAGTTTCTAGAGATTTTACCACTTTCTACTGATATTGAAACTCAAGAGAAAAATTATGACAAATTATTCATGCTTCTCACATTAGCTGGTCTTCCTGATGATCTTGATTATTTCCGTCAGCAAATGTTGACTGGTGCTTCCACTCCCTCTATGGATGGTGTCTTTGCTAGTCTACTTAGGGTTTCACAGCCTGTAGTGTCCATTAGTGATTGCAGCTTCAAATTGAATGGAAAAACTGCTAATGTTGCTCAAACAAACTCATCTGCCCCATCTCTTGAGGCACCGAAGTCATTAGCCAATGGATCTCAAACATTGGCCAATGGTCTTGGACAAATTCGTCTTCTACCCCCTCACCCTTGATAGTGTATCAACCTTTTCCAAAGAGCACTTTGAGTTATTCCATTGAAGATGAATGGTGTGTTTGATTTACACTAGATTCACGTTTCAATTGTGGATCTGGTAGAAACTACTCTGGTTTGTTTGAATCTACATGTGAAACATGATTTTTGGATAAACCAAGCACACACTTAGTTGTATTTTTACTACTTTGGGTTATCGATATTTTGTATTTTTTTTTTATTTTGAGATGCACATGGTTATTATTTTTAATAAAATCTTGGACTGGAGTTTTATCTGTCTTTGAATATTTATGTGCTGAAATTCATGATCAATTTAATGCCTCTATCTGGATTTTGTGTATGATAATGTCCGAGAATATTTTTCAACTCCATTCACACCTTTCATGTCTTCTTAGGGTATTTTGCATTAATCATCTTATGCTCACAACCCTTAACTGAATGATGTTGTTCAACGTACTGCCATTTGATTGAAACTGCATGAACTTTACTTATTTACAATCATGTTCCTTTAAAATTTTGGGTGATGCGGTTCTCACAGCATGTTACTTCATTAACTGTATGCCTTCATCTATGTTACAAAATGAAATTTCTACAACTATTTTGTATCGCTCTGATTACCTCAGCACATGTTACATTCTTTGAAGAAAACTCCATTCAGAAGAGTATGTTAAGATATAAAATAATCCATCCAGCAATTGAGAAGATAGCAAAAATATGGATCCAGAATAGCACTGCAGCTGCCTCCTTTCCACAACCTCTTAAATTAGCAACAGCACCTGTGAACAGAGTGGGGGATTAATGCATAAAAACCAACACAAAAAAAAAACGAAAGAACTAATCTCCATAAGAAATCCAGCTTAACATTATTTATTTGTTTGTTAATTGTTATAATAATAATAATAATAATCTCAATATTACTATGAAAAATCATTTTCAGAATGTTTATAAGTGAGAATTAGAACTAGGAATTACCAGAAAGTACAGAGGTTGGCATTGTGTGTTGAAGGAGTAGGACAAATCGAAACATCTTATCATCAGGGGGTAGGAAACCAAGCTTGTCAGCCAACATGACTATGCCAAGTCCAGTAGGAGGCACTAAAACTAATCGTGCAAAACTAATAGCAGCAGTGGTTCTGAAACCAAGTTTTGAACTTCCAGGTCCTGCAACAAAGAAATAATAATGTCCAACCAAGACTCATTTAAACTCAGTTGTCTGACACACATGCTAAGTAAAAAGAGTAAAGAGAAATGCTAAATCCTCCTGAAACAACAACCAATTAGTTGTCGTGATTTCTTAAGGAGAGGAAAGACAAAAAGCATGTGATTTAATACTTTTGGAAGTTTCAAAACTTCCATTAGGCTAATTTTTTAAGGCGGATTTAGCATTTCTCTTTATTAAATACAATGAGACTACTAGTGTTAAGACATCACTTTACCATCAACAAGGTTGCCTCCCAATGCCAAAAGAATGCAAGGAATCATGGCATCCCTGATCATAAAAAGGAACAATCAAACAGTATCATCTATATTAGTTTCTAAATGTATCCCCTCTATGAAAATTTACTTCTGATTGAGAGATGGTCCTTTCTTTTATCAGTATTATATAAGTAATATATGTTGTTCTAATTCCATATAATATATTTGAACTTTATGGATTGCCTCATAATAAAACTAAAATGTTTCATTGAAATGCCTTTTTTAATAGAATATGTTTCATGGCATCAATTAAACCATGTAGCCAACTTCACTTAGTAGGTAAAGGCTTCAATTGTTTTTATAGAAGAATATGTTTTATTTGAGAGAGAAAAAAGTATACTATGTTTGTTATTTCTGATAATAAAGGTTATACTATATTGCTCACTTTTTCCAAAGGAACAGGTTCATCTGCCAAAACCATCGAGGCTTTTGACTGAGGAATTGTACTATTAAGTTGTTAGAATTTAGAAAATGCCAGTGATCATCCTATAGAAATATCGTCCATGTCCAAGGCAAAAGGGGGGGGGGGGGGGGGTACTTTGATACGCCAGAAGTTAGTGTATTATTCAATAAATTGATATATACTTTGGAAAAAAAACTAAATTTCCTGGATCCAACTGTACAAACTTAAGAGCATGCACCTTACAAAAATTTTAACAGGCATACCCAAGAATCATGCAGCTATCAGTGAAGAAAAATAATGGAGCATCATCTGTAAAGATCAGTCGCTTGAGAAATGGAACTGCACCGAGTACGATGGCTAGAATCTGCAACACATGTTTCAAATCAAATCAAAATATTAAACAAAAAAACAGTGCCTCAACCAAAATCAGCTCAGTTGTATGTTAACATAACAAAGATATACCAAAATAACAAACCAGTTCACAAACATGCTACTTAATGTAGGTAGCTTGAAAGAGCAAATGTTCACAACCATTCCTCAACACTTTCAACTTTCAATTTTTGCTACACTGGTTCTAAAGTTGGACACTGACAGACTGCCTCCCTTCAACAGGCAGCCTGGACTTTTGGTGCACAATTTTTTTCTTTAATTTTTCTACTAGATAAACTCTACAAGGACAAGGCATTTATAACCTCCAAGCATACAACACCACAAAATGGAGAGGGGAGTCCATTATATAAAATGAAATAAGGTAAATGCTAATAGTAATTATTTTCAGAAAGGAAAAACTTACAGATGCAATGATAGGGGGTTGAAGAAGTTGCTTAAGCTTCAGCTGCTCATATAGGAATGTTAAGAGATCATTAATCTGCACCAACAACCATGCAGTACTGAAAATATTGTCATCCAGAGAAGATGCGACAGTTAAACAGGCATGGTAACTAACTATCAAAAGCCAAAAAAAAAAAAAGTTTAAGCTTTTGGAGGTTAGGCTTGAAGGGCATAGGGAGTAAGACCATGTTAAAATACTACATGTCCATTGTCCAGTTAGTTTTGAGAACATAATTATGAAAATAAAATAAAACTTTATAAACTCTAATTGTTAATTGTTTCAAAGATGCTTAGACTACAAAATAGTAAGAAGCTGCATATTAACTAGTGAATTTTCATCATTGTTTGACAGTAGTCAGGTGTCATCTACTCAATAACAAGTGCAAGAGAGATAAAAGAGGTGAGGATGTTGCTTTAGAGCATTGGAATATGCTTGAAAAATTTATATGCCCAGTATCACATTTTTGTTGCCTCAGAAATACTGAGACCATTATTCCTTTCCCAATTCCCTCCCCCTCACCCCTTCCAAAGAATAAACTATTCAATTTTCATCTATTAGCTCATCAAACCAAATCAATGGATAAAAAATTGAGTATCTGTACATCAAGTCATTCTCACCTTCCATTTCTTTGAAGCATTTGGATCTGTTAAAGTGAGCTCCTCCTTTTCAGTAAGCAATGGAACTTGCTCAAGTGAATCATCATGCTTCAGAGCACTCTTTAAGGGAAGAGTTTCCTTATCAATGTCAAATGTACCTTCTGGAGGAGGCGCCAGCATATTAAATACATATGTGTATACGATGATAGCACCAACCTAAGTCATATCAAAATCAATAATTCCTAAGTTGTTTTTGTTTTACTGGGAGTATGATTTCTAGCACCAATACAAACTTACGAACTTGTCTAAATTATAATAAAGGACATGATATATACATTTAAAATTGCTAACAAATGAATGAATCATATGTTTAAGGCATTAGATATCAGAACTACAAGAAGATGCAATGGTCAACAAGATTTCTAAACCTACCCACTGGCCAAATGATATATAGGCAGTTCCATCTGTGCTACATTTCTCTGAGTCTCCAAAGGGATTAGACGGGTCTCTACATAAAGCACCAATCAGGACAAGTGGCACATTCCCAATATTCCCTGGATAGATGTTTGAAATGATAAGATTCAACATATGAAAGGAACAGTTCTATGCAGAATGCAGTGTTAAACTGAAGATTATGTTTAAGTGTATAACAGAAGATAATAGACATGAGGGTGCATTTAATGCATGTTGAGGGACAATACAAACATAATAGCTTAGCACGGGTGGTTGATTCACATGACAATTTTTTGTGTTGTTAACTGTTTGATGACTGATGCACAACACACTAAAAATTGTGTTATCCACCATTTGATATGCACAAGTACTGGACAAAATAAAGCATAGTTTACTTTAATACCTTTTATGCTGTCCTTTGTTTTTCACAATAGAGATGGGAATATCATGGGGTATGGGTTATTGCTTATTGGACTTTTTCCTCTTTTTATGTTTTAGTGGATAACAAAATTTCACAGTTTTGTGCTGTTCCTTTTGCGTTGTTTTGTCCTTTACTTTTTAGCAAATCAAACAGACTCTTAGGTAGGAAAGCTGACTAAATCTGCTATATCAAAGAAATGGTGCAGCTACAGAAGATTATTCTAACAGACTATTTTTTCCATGATAATTAATTTATTTTCCAGCTTATTTTGAATTTAATCAATTTCATATACAATCATTGAACAATTTCCTCTTCTTTTGGTCTCTTTCCCTTCTCATAAGATGGTAGTTTCCACATAGACATAATTTTGGCACACCTATTACTATATTACTACTAAAGCACAAAAAAGGGAGATACTATGGTATAAGTATCAAAGTAAAGTTGGGTTGACTCTTATCCATACAATTAATTGCTTAAAAAATTATTTTTTCCCAAAAAAAAAAAAAGAGATCTTGTATTGGCCTACCGATTCCAATTTGTATGATGGTAAATTTGAAGAAAGGGTATGGTGGATGGATGATGGAGGCAACAAGAAAACCAATGAGTGAGCCTGCTATGTAACTCAGAACAACATTGATGGGAATAAACCACCTGAAATTAAATAAGCCTTGCCTTGCCTTGTGTTAAGAATATGAAATAAAGGAAAAGGATGTGGAGACATAAAGAAGAAAGCCAAGCCTTACCAGTTAAGCATCTTCTGTAAGGTAACAGCTTGTCCTAATTGGGAGAATATCAAGCAGGGCAGTAAGAGTGAAAATACCAGCTGCAACCAATGACCATCATAATTGCAATCCATAATCATATTATTCATCAAGTAAGAGTAAAATATTTTGATATTAACTTGAACTATATGAATACTTTACTTGTTTAATATAAGAATAAGAATGATTCACATACCCCGTTCAAAAGCTTCCTACCATTAGCAGGCAAGATGTAAACATATTTGGAAGCCATAACAAATCCCAAGAAACAGATAGTAAACACTTTGGCTATAGGTAACACTGCAATTTTGATGGTCCCCAACAACGATTGCACTCCTGCATCCTCATTCTCTACTGCTGACAGAAACCTCTCCATCTTTGAGAAGGAACAAAAACAAAAAAAGAGGACTTGTTTTTGCTATTATTGTTGTATATATAAGGTTAAAAGAATTGGTTGGTTCTGGAACGTTGAATTAATACCAATTCCAAGTGAGTGCAGAGTTTACCAATTCCAAATGAGTGCAGAGTAGTTAGTGAGGCAGAGAAGAATGAAGAAACTCATGAAAGTGGAAAGAGCCAAACACTGAAGTTGGGTTTGGTGAGTATAATTTATTCTAGAAATGAATGGTTGAGATGAACGATACACAATTTTATAAAATAAGTTGGATAAAAATGATTTAAAATCAATTCTATAAAATCATGGTTTTGTTCAGTTAGAATTTAAAACAAACGCGCAATGAGTCTATGTTGAGTAACATTGAAAGTGACTGAAATCCTAAAGTAAATGCTTTTTTGGAATAAGCGTCAGCATCTGATCCTCTTTTTGTTATATGAAAGGTAAGAAAGAAAGAACGGTAGGTATTTGGAGAGCCTCTGCCATTGCCAAGTGTTGGATTTAAAATTTCCAGCCAATGGCTGCATGCCAATACCACACACATAATATGAGAGACTCCCCTAAATACTATCTACACTATATTTATGTTTATTCCAACAGTGGACCACACGATAAAATGAGCTATTCGGTTATCATTCTATTTTATTTTTAACCACATATATTTTCTATTTAATTACAGATAAAGCTAATAGCTTGTTTAATTATGGTCTTATTTTCTAATCAGAAAGATCAAGATTGAATTTTGATACGTGTGCCTTGGTAATATTATCAAGTAATGCCTTTAATTGCACTCTAATGGGGGTTTAAAGATGCAATCATTTAGAATGGTAGGAATATATATCCATAAAGACGTTCTACTACTTAAGCCATGAATGGGTTAGGGAGGTTTTCGAGTAAATAAGAAAGGTGGGAATTTAGTTAGGATAGAGTGTCTTCCATAGATTTTGATATTAATTGCTATAATGATTAATTGGATAGATGTTAGTACATGTTAATTGGATACATCTACTAATAATTTGTAAATGAGAGAAGGGATGACAGTTCCATTGAGATTCTAACTACCACTTACTATTTTGAGAGCTTTCAAGTCACTTCCATTAATTGTGTTAGTTGCTTATATTGGCAGTTTTTGCCTCTTCTTCGGACTCTTAAGTCCTTCATTTTGGACTTTTTTTTTTTTGTTTAGGTTCGAGATAAATGAGAGTTGGGTGAACTTAGTGGTTGTCAGAGAGTATCCCTTCCTCCCAATGCTAATTTTCTTCATTGGATCAACATTAAGGCATTAAGCATTCATTCGTGTTAATTATACTTTGACTTGTCCAACCTAAAGAGCTAGCTTTGTCAACCTTACCACCAACTGAGACCATGAGAAAGAGTGGATAATTATGTCCAAGGTAAATGGTTAAATATAGGAGTACTTTGCTTTTAGGGGAGGGTCTCACTTACCCCATATCCACAAAATCTTTTTCACAAAGCTCAATTTAGCTTGTCATTTATTGACTTTTAGATTGAGGTTTTTTTTTTTTTTGGTCAACTAGATTGAGGTTCTTAACCATCTATTTGTGGCACATCTTTCCAATTACATCAAGCGCTTGGGCTTTTATTTGGATGTTCATTTTTTTTTTTTTTTACTGAAGTTGAGGTCTAGAGTGTTTAGTATAAATAAACCTTTTTTTTTTCATTCATTTAAGCCTTTTACTTCCTCCAGCAATCTGAATTTTAATAGGAAAAAGTGGTAGTTCCTAGGGGACGGAAGGCTTTTGAAGCCTTTCAGGAGTCTTACAATGACTTTAAGGACGCGTATCCTTCCTTAAGATTCATGCCCTTCACCATAACTATTTCTTATTGGAAAATACTAACGAGGGCACTTAGGATACTTGTTAAGGAATCAAAAAAGAGAAGGTTTTCATTGGAGTATGTGACATTTAATCTCACAGATGCAATTAAGATTGTGATTTCCAATAAAAACCTTCTCTTTTTGGTTCCTTAAATAGTGCCCTTAGGGTACTTGTTAGCAGGACCCTTTCTTATTATCCGAAACAATTCTATTCGAAATTTAATACACTATTAAGACTCTTCACGAAGAATATATTTAGTGGAAATCGAATATGTAATCTCTTTCCACAATTTCAATATGTGTTATCAACTGAACCACAACTCCTTAATTCATAAATGAATAATTGGAATTAAGGTAGAGTTGCCTACAATAAATTTGTAACTCATTCGACCCTTTATTGGACCTAAAAGTGTTCAAGGGTTGACTTGGTTTTGGTTTAGAAAAACAAATCACATTTAATTGGTCCGATTTTAATTTTAATTTTATTTTTTTTTCAACCAATCTGAATCAAACTAATTTGATTAGACTAAGATCATGTTGCTTTGATTCGAGTCAATGGATTAAAATAAAAAACTAAATTATTAATACTTTTTCAAAATTTTATCCTCACGTATTATCATTTTTATATGATTTTGAGTTTTATATTACTACAAGGTTAAAAAAAATCATTGTTTTCCAATGACTTTAGACAATAATTATATTAATTCCAAATGTTGATATTGCTTTTAATTAATATTTTTTTTACTGAATTATAACTATACATACCTTATTAATCTCTTTATCCAAAATATAATAAAAAAAGTTAAATGACATGACCAAAGACACTTGACAATACTAGATAAAATTATAAGAATGAGTGCTATTAACACACTCTTTCCAATACATTTCATATGATTGGTTAAAATTCACATGGATCCCACTAAATTATGTGGGTCCACTCCTTATGTGGTGGAATCTATGTAACTTTTAACCAATCACATAGAATGTTTCAAAGAGTGTGTTGTTAGCACTTTTCAATCATAATAATGTCAAATTGAATAAAAAAAGAAGAAAAAATATACATATATATAAGAGAGTGTAAATACTAAACTTTAATATGTATAAATTTAAAAGTAAAAAATATTTAATTAGGTATCACTGTGAAAGTCTGGCCGTTGCTATGTTTCGCACTATAGCGACGACCAGGTCGTCGCTACGCTAAAAAACTATTATTTTCTGAAAATTAAAAAATAAACGTAGCGACAACTTGGTCGTCGCTACGTTTTTAATTGAAAATTAAATTTGGCGCGTCAGAGGGATTTTTTAACTTAGTGACGGCCGTAGCGACGGCCAGGTCGTAGCCAAGTTTAAAACTTACGCGCACAAAACCATTTCCCCCTCTCCTTCCTCCTTCCTTCTCCTTCTCCTTCCCCTCTCTCCCTCTCGGCTCTCGCTAGCGTTGGATGTCCGCAGTGCAGGTGGTTCTATCAGCCATAGTCAAGCTCAGTCACACCCGCACTACGATGGCTACCTGGACAACCAACCCATGGATGAGGATCGTGGCCCACGACCATAGCAGCGTCGTCGTCGACAGGCATGATTTTTTTTTTTGTATTATATTTTCCTACTCTTTGTATAAATATTGTTTATATATATATATATATTATTTTCTATATGGGTGTTTTTATATTGTCTTTATTGTTTTTCTTTATATTTTACATCGTTAACAAATATCATATAAAATTTATAAAATAAATAAAAAATTATAATAATTCAACCATAAATCCATAAATTAAAAAATTAAATATAAATCATTAGCGACGGCCATGGCCATCAATAGTTATAATTTTTTTAAAAAAAAATAATATAAATTCTAGCGTCGGTCGTGGTCGTCGCTATGATATGACGGCTTAGCGACAACCTTTGATCTTTTTTGCTAGCGACGACCTTCAGCATTGCAACGGCTTTAGCGACGGGCAAGCAGACGCTACGTAATGACGAATGTTTTTGCTCGTCGCTACGGTATTAACAACGAGCATTTTAGCAACGTCCTTGTGGTCGTCGCTATGCGCATTGTAGAGACGGTTTTCCCCTTCGCAAAAGGACGAAATTCTTGTAATGCATACACTTCAATAATTTATGAATTAACTTATGATTTAAAAAATATTTTTAATTAAAGATCTCTAGACTTACTTTTGACAAAATTTTCTTTCCTTTTTTTTTAAATTAGTCTACATGAATTTTTTTTGTATCAATAATTTTTTTTAGCAATGTTGTATTCATAGAAAGAAAAGAAATCCTAGTGAGCGAGTTTTTTGTAATTGTTAGACTTGTAGGGCACAAAAAGTGAGAGCTTTTTAAAGAGTTATATCTGCCGACTCCATGGGAGTAATGATTGTTCAGTGTTGGCCTTTTCCTGGGGGTTTCTCCAGTACCCCCCTTTGGGTTAGGGGTGGAAGTAGGTCAGGCCGTCCGACAGGGGCCTATGGCCTGACCTGTTTAGGCCTGCGTAGGCCTGGCCTGTTTAATAAAAAGGCCACAATCAAGCTTTTAAAAAAGCCTACTTAAATAAACAAGTCAGGCTTAGGCTTTTCAAAAAGCCTACTTAGCCTGTTAGGCCGACCTGTTTAAGTGACCTATTATAATTTATAATATATATATTCATAATTTCACACACACACACACACATATATATATATATAATAAATTATTTTTATTTTAATTATTCATTTATTCTATTATGATTATTTTTCTTTTAGTAAAATTAAAAACCTCCCATTACATAGAATCAGAAAGCAACCCTAGCAGAAAGGAACCCTCATTCACATAGCCACTCAAAATAGAAACCTCTCCTTAGAAAGGAACCCTAGCAGCCGCGCCGACGCCGTGCAGAGTGAGAGCCACCGTTCGCTGTTCGCAGTCGCAGAGGCAGAGCCGTTCGCCGTCGCAGTCGCCGTTCGCCGTTCGCCGTTCGCCGTTCGCCGTTCGCAGATCGTAGTTCGCAAAGTCGTTCGCCTTTCGCAGTCACCGTCTCCATTCGCAGTCGTCGTCGCCGTTCACAGTTCGCAGTCGCCGTTCGCCGTTCGCAGATCTTCATCTTGGTGCCGGCTATTCCTTTCCTGGTAAAGTTTTCGGTTTCTGCTACTATTTGTCTTTGTAGTTTCAGAATCGAAAAATCCTGGTAAATTGATGAACGAATCGAGTTACATAAAGAAATGGATCTCTGTGTATGTACATGCTCCAGATTTGAATAGAGGACTCTGTTTCCATCAAGTTGTCTCCAACAATTCTTTGTTTGCAAATATCCTTGAAGCTATTTGATTAAAATAAAGTGATTTGATCCATATGATTCCAGAACCATCAACTGAAGATTAATAATTAATATGTTGGTTTTACCTTTTGATATTTGGAACTTCTGATATTCAGTTTGTGTATGATATAATACCATATATTAGCTTCAGAAAATTTCTTTTCCTTTAAATTTGTTTTGTTGTCATTGTATACTTTTTCATTGCTATCTTCAAAGCCCGTCTGTATGTTATGGATAGTTGAAGACATGCTCAAAGTTTGATGCAAAATTGTGAAGTGAGCTGCTCAATTAGTAGCCTATATCTTTATTTTCTAAATTGCTAAAATATCTTACATAAATTCTGTTTGGTTCTTCAATTATAGATCCTGTTTGGTTTGTGAAAGGCAATGCATTAATTAGAAACAAGTGAGAAGTGTTCATTACTTATACTTGTCAGTTTGATAATTTATATATAGGATCACTAGTATCTCTCCATTTTTTGTTTCTTAATATTGCAATATATATATATATATATATATATGAATTAAGCAAAGGTCTCTTTGAAATTGCGGGGCTAGCTATATTGTATACATATATAGTGATCAAGTGTAGATGTAGTGGTACCTTTCTAAATAAGTTAGATATCAATCATACCTTTCTAACTCTATAACTTTCTTTTCAAGCTCGGCCTTAGCACGTGACTTGTTTATTTAGAAGTATAAGCCTATTAGCCCGCAACCTATTTAAGAATCGGCCCATTGGCCTATTTAAAGGCCTCTTTAAGTGGCCTAGTTACTTGGTTATTTGGTAGGCCTATTGGCATACAAGCCTATATTGGCCTGCTAAACGATAGGCCTATTAGCCTATCTAAAGGCTTGGACGTGAAGTAGGCTTTTAAATAGGCTAATAGGCCAGGCCAGGATTCCAAACAGGCCAGGCCAGGCCTACAAAATCGGCCTTTGACAGGTCATAGGCCAGGCTAAGGCCGCAAATTAACAGGTAGGCCAGTCTCAGGCCTTACAAAGCCTAGCCTGGCCTGGCCTACTTCCACCCCTACTTTGGGTAGGGGGTAATGGTATCCTCTATACCTGGTCCAATGAATCTGCGCCACGTAAGTTAGCTTGGTTTTAGAATTTATTCTTAGACCCCTTTGCAGTTTAGTCCTTTGCATTAATTGTGAGAAAAGGTGTTATGAAAAGCAAGGTAAATAACTGCTCTTGCTAAAATCAATATTCCAAAAGAGACTTACTTTAGTATCCCAATATAGATATAGACAACATAGATTGAGTAACTTTACATTTTAGGAGTACTACAAGTGTACAATATTATGTGTTTATTTAGAAAGATGTATTGGGTGATGAGGGAGAACCTAAGAACAAGGAGATCTCTATTAATGGACTAAGCAACAACTCACAATAGTGAAATGGACACCACATCATGACCCATAAACTTAAAGCCATGAGTATATAGGTCTTTACATGTATATTGTTCTCACTTAAACCTTAAGCAGGTTGGTCATATCACATATGCTTGTCTTATTCAACATCTTTCTTGTTCACTTGGCAATGTATAATTAAAACAAAATTTTCCTTCTGATAGAACTCCATGGACACACATCAAAAGCAAGATGATTGCTTCACGACAACAACTTGGTTTTTTAACAACTACATTGGTGAAACTTCTCAAACATTAAGGCCTAAGCCAATGCCAAAAACAAAAATAGCCATTTGTTCAAAAGCCATTGAATAATTCAAATTGCAAATATAATGAATACCTTATCTGCTCTAGCTATTATACTTTTCACCATTGGGTACAAGCCTTCAATCGAGCCAAAGCACACCTACTCGTGCCACACACTCAATCCACCGCCTGCGATCCACCCTTTGCGAATTAACCAAACAGATTTAGGATACAATTAAAACTCCACAATAAAGGTGCAGAAAATGTGATTCACCATCTAACAATGAATCAAAGGTTAATCAAACTACAATATTAGTTAAAGAGACCAGAAATTGGGCTATAGCTGTTGGTAAAAGCTAAACAAAATCTAAGATAGACACCAAGGGATCATCTTTCAATAAGAGAAAAATGCACCCAACCCAGCTTCTAAAAATCTCCAAGCAACTATCAAATTTCAAAATCCCACAAAACTTAGTTGAACATTATCTATTAGGATTATTAGCACTGGTAAGTTGTTATTAGCATTTTTTTCTTGTATTTCTTTCTCTAGCATTTTTCAGTGATAGTTATATGAACTAAAACTTAAGTTTAATCAAAAAAATTTCTAAATAATCATACCACCCAACACAAGAAATTCCATTGAATAATTCAAATTGCAAATATAATAAATACCTTATCTGCTCTAGCTATTATACTTTTCACCACTGGGTGTGAGCCTTCAATCAAGCCAAAGCACACCTACCCGCGCCGCAAGTTCAATCCACGGCCTGCTAATTAACCAAATTGACTTCGAATACTGTTAAAACTCCATAATAGGGGTGCGACTTAACCAAACAGATTGGGAAAGTAAGACGAAAATTGAATCCAATCGAGCAAAAATACACCCAGCGTACCTTCAATGTGCGAGAAAACGAAAGGTATTTGGAAGGTGAGAAGCAATCGACCCAAAACACATTCACTCCACCACGAGCAATCACACCTAGCCGCACGTTTAATCCACCGCGAGCAATCGCACCTAGCCGCACGTTAAATCCACCACGAGCAATCGCACCTGGGCGCACGTCCAATCCACCACCAGCTACGAAAATTGCCTATGACCACCACCATTATTGAGAATGATTTGTCACCGAGGGGAACAAATCAACCGTTTCAATGGGTGGAGAGTGACCGAGGGGAAGGATATGTGACAGATTGAGGGATTAGGGTTCATAGAAATGATGAAATAATGGATGAGGAAGAACAAACGAGGGAGAAGTTCTTTCTGATTTAATTTGGGAGAATAGGGTTAATGAAACTGAATAAAAGAAAAAACAGGAGAAAGAATTCTGATTTAATTTGGGGAAAGTTTGAGATAATAGACAAATGAAGGGTTTCAATGAAATGATCAAGTGACTAAACTACAAATGAACCTAAAAATAAATTCTAAAACCAAGCTAACTTACGTGGTACGGATTCATTGGGCTAGGTATAAAGGATACTATTACCTCCTCAATCCAAGAGGTATCGGAGAAATTTCCTTTTCCCGGACTTTATGTCCCAAAGTAAAAGTTTCTCTTCTTTTGTATGAGTTCTTTGAAAGATAGCATTATATTCCACAATAACTTTAATTTACTACTAACATTACTAATTTCCTAATCCATAACCAAATATAAGCGAAAAATGTGTAAATAATTCTACATTACTAGTACTTATTTAATGTAAAATTTTTGGAAAATAAAAGACTGAGTTTAATTACTCATGAGTCACTATACTTTATTTAACTGCATGTCATGACAGCAACTTTTAAAAACTGAATTTAGGAATCACACATTCCCATATTTAACACAAGTTTCGAAATAAATCTGAAATATTTGTAATTCTTAAGAGAGGCATATAATATTTATATTTTGCGGCAAAAACATAAGCCAAGTGTACGTATCATATGTGATCTGCAGAAAAAAATAGAAAGCAACCAACCAAAACGAGAAAAATAGTTAGTTGAGTGACAGTTCTATAGCACGTTTTAATGGACATTTTTTAAGTATGCAAAAATTATGTCCAGTACTCTACACGTAATGTAATGTAGTACTAATCCCGAGAATATAAGAAAAAATAATTAAATTACCTAAATTATTTTTGGTATCATGTAAAAAGTACTTGCATTGTCTAAATTACCCTACATTCAATTTTATTGAAAATTGTTTCAAGTGGACATACTCTCTTTCTATTGGCACATGATTTATTAAATAGAGTAGTTGGAAAGTAAAATCAAAGGGCATTTTGGGTTTAACTCATTAAATAGGATAAAAATAGTTAAGATTTACTTATATTTTAGTCCATCAAATGTGATTTTTTTTGTTTATATTCAAGTCCGGAGGGAATATTTGTGTGCATAATTTTAACAATTTTATAAATAATTTTGATTTCATATATTGACTAATTATAAAGGTAATATTTTGTCGTTTTGCAGTTAAATAAAATCTTATTAAATGTATCTTAAAAAAATGTTATTAATATTATACTTTAATATTATTTTACACATATGATTAATGCAATGATAAAATCAAACAAGAACTGAATACAAAAATAACGCATTCAACTATTATTTCTAACCCATTTGTTTTATATTGTTAATTCGTTATGCTACTATGATCAGTTATGCACTTTTTTCACTGATCACGTTTCTGTTGTTATTTTTTCATTTAGTTAGAAATAGAGATAGAGATGTTCATTGTATGATTACATTAATTATTATTTTAATAATATTTACATACCTATATTTAAAATTAATTTTTAACAATATTATTTAAATAACATTTTACGTTAATATTACTTTTCACAATAAATATTTTCAAATGTAATTTTGACTAAAATTAAGTTTATAAAGCTAAATTACTTTTAAACTCAATTTTTAAAACTTTTAACACTAATGCACACTAAAAAGGAAAAAATAAAGGGAGTGAGGAATAGGCGAATAGAAGAAAGACACGTGTTATTGAATAAGGAGAATGGCATATAAATAGAGTGAGGGGTTTTTGGCGCTTTTTGGTACTCACAATCATAGCATAGCATAGCATCTATCTTTCTCGCACTTCACGGCGGCGCTATTGGATCTCGGCTACTTTACTCCTTTTTGTGTTTGAAAAATCGAAACTTTTTCTATTCAATAAATTAATCGAAACTTGTTTGTTATTTTGTTAATAAGAGTAATCGGGCTTTTCATCGAGGCGGGGTAGTCCATACCACGGGCCGTAAGACCTACATTGAGGCCGCGTTGGATATGATATGTAAAACATATTCTTCTGTATTATTTATGTATTTGTAATTAAAATAATTAATTAATGTAGTTTTTTTGTGTAGCGATGACGGCTTGGGCGAGATGTAGATCCCGTTAAGTTCTTTTGTGGCCATTCACACAAGAAAGGGGTGGTGGCTGGGTAGACGACTGAGCGTGGTCCACATATGTAAGTCAAATTACCAGTGTTTTTCTATATAATTTGATAAATTTGCAATAGAATAACTAACTAATTATAAGTTTCAGCCTAGGAAGTCTGGCGCCGTTTTGGAATTCTTGGGCATATTCATTTTCACTTGGCTGACACTCTTATGTGGCTTCAGAGGCTTTGTAGAGGGCCCAACAGCTCCCTTTTCCTTGC
This sequence comes from Sesbania bispinosa, assembly GCA_026901365.1. Lineage (NCBI taxonomy): Eukaryota > Viridiplantae > Streptophyta > Magnoliopsida > Fabales > Fabaceae > Sesbania > Sesbania bispinosa. The sequence continues at coordinate 65,328 of QLOH01000891.1, forward strand.
AGGTCTTTGGTGGTCTTGGTGTTGGATGAATAATTTTATTTTCAATGAGGAGAAATGGGACGTGGACTTTGTGGTTAGAAATATCCTTTGTCTGAGTGAAGAAATTGAGGATATGAGGCGGGTGGGTGATCTTACTGATCCGAAGAATATGTGGTGGTCGTCACCGCCTCCGGGCTTTCTAAAACTCAATGTTGATGGTAGTTATTGTGGGCACAACAGAGCCATGTATACTGGTGGGGTACTGAGGGACTCTTCTGGGACTTGGATTTATGGCTGCTCGAGTAAGGAGGGAGGCGGGACTGTCTTACGAGTGGAGCTGCTAGCAATTCTTCGTGGCTTATTAATGGCTTGAGACAGAGGTCTGCGCAAGGTGTTGTGTGAATTTGACTCCCTTGAGGTTGTCCACCTTTTGCACTTGGAGCTTATTCCGGAATCGGCTCCTGATAAGGACCTGCTGCTGGAGATAAGAAACATGTTGCAGAAGAATTGGGATGTTAGCCTGGCACATGTTCTACGCGAAGCCAATTCTGTCACTGACTACTTGGCTAAGGGTGTTGTGGCTATGGCTAAGGACTTCACCCTTTGGGATGCACCTCCTTTGGGAGCTTTGCCTCTTCTGAAAGAGGATTGTTTGTTCTGAGTTTGTTTTGTCTTTGCTTAGTGTTGTTTTCTTTCCTCTTCACAAAAAAAAAATTAATTATAAGTTTATCTCTACTCAACAAACAAATTACTAGGACCGCCTAAGGGAGGTGAAGTCACAGATAGGGGACAACTCCATCACTGATGGGTCCACCAAGCTACAGATCTGGAAGGAAGTTGCTGGTGGCAAGACTTGAGGCCGTTGTTATGGCACCGGGGACTTGTCAACCAACATTCGTCCAGGTGTGACTAGCCTCACTCAGGAGTCTCAGGCCCATACCAGCGGGAGCGACAGGTCACGACATTCGTCTGAAGAGCGCTGCACCAGGAAGTCATCGAAGCAAAGCTATAGGCTAGCCGAGCTGAAGCACGGTTGGAGGAGGACTATGCACGACTCCGACAATAGTTGCAGCTAGTGCTGGATGCCCAAAGTGCAGGTGGTTCAACCAACTACAGTCAGGCTTAGCCGCACCCGCACTACGATGACGACTTGGATGACCAGCCCGTGGATGAGGATGAGGATCAGTCCCCACCACCACAACAGCGTTGTTGCCGTCAACCGTGATTTTTTTATTGTATTATGTTTTTATACACATTGTATATATACTGTTTAATATTTTTTCTATATGAGTGTTTTTATATAGTATTTATTATTTTTCTTTATATTTTAGATCGTTAACAAATATCATATAAATTTATAAAATAAATAAAAATTCAACTGTAAATCCGTAAATTAAAATAAAATTAAGTATAAAAACCTAAATTTAATTAGAAAAAATTAATATAATTATTAGTGACGGCCTAGGTTGTCACTACGACGTAACGACTTAGCGACGACCTTTGATCATTTCACATTGCGACGACCTTCAGCATATCGAAGGCTTTAGCGTCAGGCAAGCAGACGCTACGTAGCAACGACTGTTTTTGCTCGTCACTACGGTATTAACAACAAGCATTTTAACGACGTCCTTGTGGTTGTCGCTAATTCGTCTCTAATTGCATTGTAGCGATGGTACCGTCGCTGAAAAAAAAAATTTTGTAATGATTGTAAAAGTAATCATATTATATTATATATAATTATTATTTTAATATTTCAATGTTATGGTTAATATTGATTATAATTAATTGTAATTATTAACCGATTTCCTTCCAGTCGATGCTTGTAATAACTTGTTTAATTGTGGTCTTATTTTCTGATCAGAAAGATCAAGATTAAAATTTTATACGCGTGCCTTGGTAAAATCGAGTAGTAATGCCTTTAATTCTACTCTAATGGGGGTTTAAAGATGCAATCATTTAGAATGGTGGGAATATATATCCATAAAGACGCTTTACTATGTAAGGAATGAATGGGTTAGGGAGGTTTTCGAGTAAATAAGAAATGTGGGAATTTAGTTAGGATAGAATCCTTGGATGTGTCTTCCATAGACTTTGATATTAATTGCTACAATGATTAATTGGATAGATGTTAGTACATGTTAATTCGATACATCTACTAGTAATTTGTAATAGTGGGAGAAGGGATCACAGTTCCATTGAGATTCTAACTACCACTTGGCTACTTACTATTTTGAGAGCTTCCAAGTCACTGGCCATGTCAAGGTTAATCACTCCATTAATTGTGTTAGGTGCTTATATTGCCAGTTTTTGCCTCTTCTGGTGTGTTTGGTTTGGCTTTAAAACTGATCAAACTTAAGTTTGGATAACGCAATTATTTACAGCGTTGGAAACGTGAGTTTACCACGTTTCAATGTTAAACCGAACATGCTCTTCTTCTACCTCTACACCTTTCATTTTGGATTTTGTTTAGGTCACTACAACATTTGTTGTCTACGAAAACAATAAAAAATCGTTGTTGAAATCCAAAAAACCGTTCCTGAAAGTTTAGGCAACGGTTTCTCAAGCATGGATTTATCGGTCGTTGTCTATTTCTCTATGCAACGGTTTTTTGGCCTGTGCCCACGATGTCAAAAAATCGTTGCCTAAACTTTCAAGAATGGTTTTCATGATCCTCACTGACAACGATTTTTTGTTGTTTAAGGAAACGGTATAAATTTTGTAAAGAACGGTTTTACAAATTTTGTCAATTGTTATAGGCAACACTTTTATGAACATCAATTATTAGAGGCAACCTTTTTTCAAAGGTTGTATATAAGATAACATAGGCAACGGTTGAGGGTAAATTTAAACTACAATTTTATAAGTGTTATCTAAAGAAATGCACAACGGTTATTTAATATTGGCTTATAATATTGGCAATAACTAACCATTATTTAAGCAACAATCTTCTCCATATACTATTATTAAATGGAGTAATAAATGTAATATATATTAAATTTTACTTTAACTTGTGAAATTATATATGTAACATGCACATATAATTATAATAAAAATTGTATATCAAAAAACTCATATTAAATGGAAGTAGCCATACATCAATTTGATTGATAATCTTCCTTTACATATAGCTAGGCATCCATCCATGTGAGTAACATCATTCAACCTCTCCATTGTCATAAGGTTGATCTTCATCATTTGGACTTTCCTGCACATATAAATATATGTTCGTCACTCAGAAAACTTATGGAATCAATCTCCAACAATTAATAAGTTCAAGCTAGTTATACACAAGAGAACTTTCACAACCAGTTTAGTATATGCACTTGATTTGACAACCAATTAACCTAAGTAATTCAACACTTGATTTCACATCCTCTCTCTTTGACAACAAACACTATCTTCTGCACAACTTGAGCTCTAGACCTCCAAATAGCATGGGGTTAATTTTGGTAGAAAGCTAAGACATGAATATACTTTTGGTTAAAATTTTAAATTTTTTTAATTTGATATGCAATACCAGTTTTTATTATAAAACAGGTCAATGCTTGCTGTAACATATTTGACATCCTCTCTTGGACAACAAACACTGACTTCTGCACAACTTGAGCTCTAGACCTCTAAATGGCATGGGGTTAATTTTGGTAGAAAGCTGAGACATGAATCTACTTTTGGTTAAAATTTTATAATTTTTTTAATTTGATATGCCATACCAGTTTTTATTTTAAAACAGGTCAGTGCTTGCTATAACAGATTTCACATCCTCTCTAGACCTCTAAATAACATAGGGTTAATTTTGTTAGAAAGCTACGACATCAATGTACTTCTGAATAAAATTTTTGAATTTTTGAATTTGATATGCAGTATCAATTTTTATTTAAAAATAGCCAATAGGCTAGTGCTTGCTGTTACAGATTTCACATCCTCTCTTGGAAAACAGACACTAACTTTTGCACAACTTGAGCTCCGGACCTCCAAATAACATTGGGCTAATTTTGGTAGAAAGGTAAGACAAGAATCTACAACAGTTTTCTTTTCTGTTTCTATTTTGTACTCAAATTAAAATAATGCATGACATATATGCCTCAATACAAAGAAGTAAAATAATGCTTATGATGACTCTTCACCAAGGCTCATAAAATTATAGATGTTAAGCAAAATTTCAATTGATCATTCAGGAACAACAACTGGTAACCCAGTTAGCACAACTAGCATGTTAGGCCTTGCACAGGGAACAACAATAGGTGGAGCTATATCTGTATGTATTGCAGCCTATAAAGTGTATTGGTTTGATGGATGTCTTGATGCTGACATCCTTGCTGCATTTGATGATGAAATTGCAGATTGGGTTGACATAATATTAGTTTCACTTGGAGGGTTCACTGATGATAACTATTTCAGAGATGTATTAGGAATTGGAGCATTTCATGTTGTGAGAAATGGAATATTGAGAGTGACTTAATCTTCAGAAACCCTCATGGCTTAGAGATTTTTTTTTTTTAGTTTTTGAGCCCATTTACAGTTTATTCTGATTTAGTGATGGTATTTTCCCTAAGGTAGGATGTTGCCACATGTATGGCCACCTATTACTCTATTGGTTTTAAATTTGTACATAAGATTTGGAATGAAAAAAATTCTAAAGTTTATTCTTATCTTTATTTGTCTTTTCTAAAATCCTCCTTGACTGTTGCAAACTTAGAAACCCTAGCCTCCATTGTTGGACCAATTGTCTAACAGAGAAACACCAAACACTAAGGGAGGCCTCGATGGATCTACATCCAGGTAGAGCTGTCAAAGTGAGCCAACCCGGCTCACCTGGGTTGGCTCACCACGGGTTAGGCTAAAAGTGAGCCGAGCCAGGTTGGCTCACTTTTCTGGTGAGCTGAAAAAATACCAACCCGGCTCGACCCACCGCGGGTTGGTGGGTTGACTCGCCTAACTTAAAAAATTATAAAAATAATAAAAAATATAAGATATAAAAAAATTAGAAAAAAATATTTAAAAAATTATAAAAAGACTTGAAAAATATAAAAATTAAGTAAAAATTAAAAAGTGAGCCAACCAACCTCAACCCTACTCGAACCCACTTTGGCTCGCGAGTTAAGTGGGCCGACCCACTTTTGACCCACGAAAATGTGAGCCTATATTTTACCAACCAAACCCACCGGTGAGCCGGGTTGGCTCACCGAGCTCAACCCAAATTGACACCTCTACATCCAGGTAACTAGCCCTCACGCCCCTTTAAATTAACATGTACGTATAACATCATATCATGGCCAAACAAACTATTATACAAGTAGAGTAAAACATTAAACCCCACCCAGCATACCCCTTGGATGAATACAACTTTCGCTCACATGAAATTTAAAAATTAAACCCCAATCAAAATTAAAACCCCACCCAGCAGTTACATACAAAACCTATCACAAATGCATTGCAAAATGCAAGAGAGAGAAAGCTAACTAGAAAGATTCAGAAGAGATGGCAGACGTCACCCAGGAGTTGTGCATGGAAGACGATGCACAAGTAAGCAGTTGATAGTGCAACGCATAGATAACATCAGGCGGCACTACGTAGAGGCAGGCAGCGGTTTGATTGTGCACAGGCAAACATTGGACGCTGAGAGAGGGATTGAATGGGGGAGACGTGAGAGAGCTTGAGCTAGAGACTTGATTGTACATTGGACTCTTTAGGGATTGAATAAGGGACGTGAGAGATGTAACGTCCTAATTTCTAAATTTAAGAATTTAGCTTGTTGGAAGCCAAATTCCCAAATTTCTGAAATTATTTCGCACATTTTAAATATCGCACTACAAGCCATATAACGTTCAAGCGTCCAACAAAAACTCAAACAATATATGGAAACATAAACCAATTACATAAGGCCTCAAGGGCTCAAATAGACATAATCTGTTTACATCCACTAGGATACCCTCATACATGTGCTCTAAACAAAATAGAAGGCTCGTAGGCAGCACATGTACAGTCATATCCCCCAAAATAATACAATACAATTCTAATCATCAACAATTCCATTAAATACATGAAAAACATCTAAGTATGACAAAATGATAGCTCCTGTAAGCCTCCATACTCATTGCCCTGGACGGGAAGGTACTTGTGCATCTAAAATATAATCACAAAACGCGTGGTGAGACTAGAGTCTCAGTGAGAAAAGCATGCAACAAGTAGTGTAGGAAAATAAGCAAATGTAATGCAACAAGCACAAGATAAACATAAGGACATAAGCTCTAATATACCAAATTTCTATCAACAACTATGACTCTAAGCATATTCTGCATTTCTCGGCAATACAGGGTCTTATCTCTATCTCTGGGGCTAGACCTGAGCTCAGACTATAAGGAACGTCTCCATTGGGGTTTTACTTGCCATTACTCTGGGGACCGAAGTCCAAGTTTTACTCTAGGGATCGAAGTCCATTGATTCTGGGGACCAAAGTCCATTAATTATGGGGATCGAAGTCCATTTTCTCTTTATAAATCTCGGGGGCTAATGCCCAAGTGTCTTATTTATCCTCAACAGACATAGCATAACTCATAATCTTAAATAGATGCATAATATAGTTATAATATTCAGCAAGAAATAGCAATGGAGTCCATACTTAGCAATAATACCAACTCAAACCCTAAGTGAGGATTTCTAGATCAATAACTGCCAATACTTCGAATAAAACAACAATCAATCGGTAAACAATCACATACAAACTCAAGAAAGGGAAGGAAATGAGTGGGCACATTGTGGATTACTCATACAAGATTAGGTGAGGGTGTGTGAACTTTATTCACCTCAAAGGAGCTAAAATGGAGAAGGGGAATGAGGTTGAAGAAGGCTTGGTAATGAAATCCTTAGCTTGGAAAGCTTCCCTCTTGCCCTTGGCTTGCTTCTCTCTCTCTCTCTCTCTAAGATAGTAAATGAGTGTATTAATGGTGAGAAGTTAGGGTTCTGCGTGTTTTAAAAAAATTGAATTCGTGTTCGCTCGCTCGAGCGAGCAAAAGAAACTGCTCTCTGAGTTGGGGCCCGCTCAAGCGAGCACTAGCTCACTTGAGTGAGGAACGCCTGGTAAAAATACCCTTGCTTTCTGACTTTGCACTCGCTCGAGAGAGCACCAAGTCAGAGAGCACCCCTAAATTTCAATTTCTTGCTCGCTTGAGCAAGCATGACAACAACCATAAAAAACCAGAAAACCATATCAGTAAACCAGAAACACAACCCTCTATTGATATGCTCGCTTGAGCGAGCCCTACTCGCTCGAGCGAGTAACAAGTTAGAGAGCATTTTGCCCTTAAATTCCCTTGCTTGGTTTGAGCGAGCATACCATAATGCAATTTTCTGGTCTGCTATATAAACCAGCCCCTTTACCACCCAAACCTTACCAAACCAATTCATTTCCTCTCAAAACCTATTTCATTACTATTTTAACACATAATTATATGATTGAAACTTGGGATGTTACATGAGACCTTGAGCGAGGGAAGTGAAATTTTGGGGTCAATTAGTTTTCAGATTCAATGCGTTCTGGGGAGTTTAATTGAGTTTTGTTTCAGTGGGATTTTTTCTTTGGAAATCAAGTTTTAAAGATGTGAATATTAAATTGTTTTGAAAATTATATTTCTTTCAATTTTTTATATTATATTTCTTCTTCCATTTACGGCTTAATTACCCATAAATGTATTTTTTTTAATGGATACCTTCAATTTTTTTATTTAGTGATACCTTGAAACATTATTAATAATGGTTCATGCTAAATAAAATTAGGATAAGAAATTATTATTTCTCACTCATAGTTGTAGCTTATTTATTTTGTATCTTTTTGGGAACGGTTTTTACATGTTGAATCACTTAGAATTGAAAGAGTCCAAAAATCGTTGCCTATAGATGTTCTAAGAACGATTTTGTAATAGTTGTCAAAGTCATTATATCTACGACTAAGGAACCATTGCATATTTAAAGTTCTAGGAACGGTTACCAACAAAAGTGGCTACGGTTAACAATGAGTTGCCCATTATGTGTTTTAGTACGGTTCTGCAAATGTTGACAAAGAAAGAGGTCGCGTTTAACAAAACGGTTGTATTTCCCATCTTTCAGCTGCGGTTTTCTAAATGTTGTCTAAAAAACGCGTTGCCTAAAGCCTAAAATGTTGTAGTGGGTCCGAGATAAATCAAAGTTGGGTGAACTAATTAAGAATTTGTTCGATTCAATTTTATTTTTTAGTTTTTAAAAATTATTTTTTATAAATGAAATTCAATATAAAAAAGAAAAAAATTAAAAAATAGTTTTTCAAAATACGTAAAAGTAATTTAAGAATTTTAGTTTTAAAAATTAAAAATAGTTACACTTTTTAAAACTGCTTTTAAAAAACTATCCATCAAATATGTTTTTAAATTTTCTATTTTTAAAGACAAAAAATATTTTTTAAAAACTATAAATATACGGTCTTTTAGTGGTAGTCAAAGAGTATCCCTTCCTCCTAATACTAATTTTCTTCACTGGGTCAGCATTAAGGCATTAAGGATTCATTCGTGTTATACTCTGACTTAGGATCTGGCCAACCTAAAAGAGCTTTGTCAACCTTACCACCAATTGAGACCATGAGAAAGAGTGGATAATTAAGTTGTTAAGGTAAATTAGTAAACTAGCACTTTCGTCCTCGACATTTATAGCATCTTACAGTTTTGTCCCTGACTTTTCTAAAATAGCACTTTAGTCTCTATAACATGTACTTTAGTCCTTAACTTTATTAAAAAAAAACACACTTTAGTCTCTGTCTTTATTAAAAAATGCATTTTAGTCCTAAAGTGGACTAAAGAGCATGTTTTTTAATAAAGTCAGAGACAAAAGTGCTATTTGAACAAGTCAGAAATGAAACTGCAAGACTTTATAAAAGTCGAAGACGAAAATGCTAGTTTATTCTAAGGTAAATGGTTAAAACTTTGCTTTTAGGGGAGGGTCTCACTCCCCCTATGCACAAATCTTCTTCACAAAGCTCAACATTAGGTTGTCATTTATTGAATTGACTTTTAGATTGAGGTTCTTAACCATCTATTCGTGGCATCTTTCCAACTATATCCAAGCGCTTGGCTTTTATTGGTGTTCAATTTTTTTTCTTGAAGTTGAGGTCTAGAGTGTTTAGTATAAACCTTTTTTTCATTCATTTAAGTCTTTTCCTTCCTCCCACAATCTAAATTTTAATCGGAAAAAATGATAGTTTCTAGAGGACGAAAGGCTTTTGAAGCCTTTCAGAGTCTTACAAATGACTTTAAGGATGAAATCTCTTTCCTATATCCTTCCTTAAGATCCATGCCCTTCTTCCTAAATGGAGAATTGGAATTAGAGCAATGATCAGTGTACCACAAACATTGGTACACTAAATCGTACCACTGTTCGTTGTGTCTTTTAAAATCACCTTTTCTCTCCATTTTTTTGGCTGTACTGGAATCAACCAATGGTACATTTTATGTTACCACTGTTTGTGGTACCGTTGGAATTAAGGTAAAGTTGCCTACAATAAATTTGTATTGCATTCGACCCTTATTGGACCTAAGAGTGTTCAAGGGTTTGACTTGGTTTAGGTTTGGAATGAAATAAAAACAAATCACATTCAATTGGTCCGATTTAGATTTAGATTTTTTCAGCTAATTAGAATCAAACTAATTCGACTAAGATCATGTTGTTTTTATTTGAGTCATTGGATTAAAATAAAAAACTAACAATATGTTCGAGGTAGTTGCTAGTTTTCAGTTTTTGGTTTTTAAAAATTTTGAATGAAGTTTTTACAACTCAAATCAAAAACTGAAAACTACTTTTTGTGGTTTTCAAAATGTATGTTTTTGAAAACCACAAAAACAAGCTTTCAATTGTTGATTTTGAGTTGTAAAAACTTGATTTAAATTTTTTAAAAACCAAAATATGAAAACTCGCAACCACCCCGAACGGCCTCTAAATTATTAATACTTTTTAAAAAATTTATCCTCATGTGTTACCATTTTATATATGATTTTGAGTTTTATATTACTACAAGGTTAAAAAAAGTTCCTTGTTTTCCAATTACTTTAGACAATAATTATATTAACGGTTTTTTTTAACCTGTACAACATTTCACATAATAATAAATCAAAAGTGGAAATGTTTTATTGGAAATTACAACTATCATAATATTCAATGCATTGATGTTACATTTTCCAATAAAATCTTTCCACTTTTGATTCATTATTTTGTGCAATATTGCATAGATTAGAAAAATTATTATATTAATTCCAAATGTTGATATCGCTTTTAATTATTATTTATCTTTTACTATATTATAACTTTACATACCTTATTAATCTCTTTATCTAAAATATAATAAAAAAGTTAAATGATAAACATGGCTGAAGACACTTGATAACACTTGATAAAATCATAAGAGTGTCAAATTAAATAGAAAAAGGAAAAAATATAAGAGAGTTTAAATACTAAATTTTCGGAGGGATAGTTTTGCCACCCATAAAGGTCCTATCTAACTCGAATAGGACTGTCTCCCGTGGAGGATACTTGTGATCTTACACAAAAAAATAGAGTAATCTAGCAAATTGGTCCCTGACTTTTTTAGGATCATGCAGTTAGTCCCTAAGAAATAAAAAACCCCAATATAGTCCCTGACTTCTTGTTTTTTTCTTTCACTATAGTCCAACTATGTGTTTCCCGTTAATTTTTTTATGACGTGTCACACTATTTGCCATCGGGGCACAAAAATAACGTCATTGGAGTTGAGATCTTCTAAAGGAAAAGGGGGAGAAGAAATAAAAGGGGAAAATAGGAAAGCACACAACGGTTGGAGTTGAAGCCTTTCAGGCTATAAATTTGACAAAACCACATCATTTTTGTGTCATAGTGGACACTATAGTGACAAACAGTGAGACAAGGAGTCACTAAACGAGACACGTCGTAAAAAAATTAACGTGAAACACACCGTTGGACTATAGTGAAAGAAAAAACAAGAAGTCGAGGACTATATTGGGGTTTTATATTTTTTAGGGACTAAACTGCATGACCCTAAAAAAGTCAGGGACCAATTTGCTAGTTTACTCCAAAAAAATATTAAACTTTAATGTGTATAAATTAAAAGTAAAAAATATTTAATTAGGTGCTTGAGTTGGTTCAAAATGAAAAAATAAATAAATCTTAGAATCTAACCAACTACATTTGATTTACTTCAAATTCGAAGTAAAATAAACCAATTAACTAAACTAATTTCATCTTATGAAAACCCCTTTAAACCCCACTTATGACGGGAGTTTTATAGCCCTAAGTTGTTCTTTTTATTTTAATTTCTAATGGAAATCACATATAATGAGATATCAAATTCATACCATATAAAAACATGTAACAAGTTATATAACACATTTTTTCTCTATCTCTTTCTATCACATCACTCATCACATTCCACATTTCTTTCTCTCTTTTTCTATGTTGTACATGTACAATTTACATTTCGATATACTTTAATAACTTATGAATTAACTTATATGATTTAAAAAATATTTTTAATGATTTCTAGACTTACTTTTGACACAATTTTCTTTCCTTTTTTAAAATTAGTCTACATGTAATTTTTTTTTTCGTATCAATAATGTTTTTATAAAAAAAATTGTTTTTAAGCAATGCTGCATTCACAGAAAGAAAAGAAATCCTAGTCAGCAATTTTCTTGTAGGGCACAAAAGGTGAGAGCTTTTTGAAGAGTTATATCGTTGCTGACTCCATGGAAGTAGTGATTGTTAAGTGTTGGCCTTTTCCCGGACTTTATGTCCCAAATAAAAGTTTCTCTTCTTTTGTATGAGTTATTTGAAAGATAGCATTATCTTCCACAACAACTTTAATTTAATACTAAAATTACTAATTTCCTAATCATAACGAAAACATAAGTGAAAAGGGTGTAAATAATTCTACATTACTTATTTAATGTAGAATTTTTGGAAATAAAAGACTGAGTTCAATTATTCATGAGTCACTATGTATACTTTATTTCACCATGTCATGGCAACTTTTAAAAACTGAATTTAGGAATGAGACATTCCCATATTTAACACAAGTTTCGAAATAAATCTGAAATATTTGTAATTCTTAAGAGAGGCATATAATATTTATATTTTGCGGCAAAAACATAAGCCAAGTGTACGCATGTGATCTGCCGAAAAAATAAAAAAGCAACCAACCAAACGAGAAAAATAGTTAGCTGAGTGACGGTACTATAGCATGTTTTTAATGGACATTTTTTAAGTATATTGCAAAAATTATGTCCAATTATGTCCAATATTGTACCTGTAATTTAGAATTTGTGTGCATAATTTTAACAAATTTATAATAAATTAGATTCCATATATTGACTAATTATAAAAGTAATATTTTGTCCTTTTGCAGCTAAATAAAATCTTATTCAATGTATCTTAATAAAAAATATTATTATAATTTAATATTATATTGCACTATGATTAATGCAATGATAAAATCAAACAAGAACTGAATACAAAAATAACGCATTCAACTATTATTTCTAACCAATTTATTTTTTGTTGTTAATTCGTTATCCTACTATGATTAGTTATGCACTTTTTTCATTGGTCACGTTTCTTTTGTTATTTTTTCATTTAGTTAGAAAAAATAGAGATAGAGATATTCATTGTATCATTACTTTAATTATTATTTAAATAATATTTACATACCTATATTTAAAATTAATTTTTAAAAATATTATTTAAATAACATTTTACGTTAATATTACTTTTCACAATAAATATTTCCAAATGTACTTTTGACTAAAATTAAATCTATAAAGCTAAATTACTTTTAAACTCAATTTTTAAAACTTTTAACACTAACGCACATAATAAAAAGGAAAAAATAAAGGGAGTGAGGAATAGGCGAATAGAAGAAAGACACGTGTTATTGAATAAGGAGAATAGCATATATAAATAGAGTGAGGGGTTTTTTGGCGCTTTTTGGTACTCACAATCATAGCATAGCTTAGTATCTGTCTTCTTCGCACTTCACGGCGGCGCTGTTGGCGTAGAGTGGGGTTCTTTCAGGTACTTCACTCCCTTTTCTGTTTGAAAATCAAAACTTTTTTCTATTCGATAAATTAATTATTATGCTTCAATTTTTCGCTTTTTGTCTCTCTTTATTATCTGTTGTTATCTTGTTTGTTCTCAATTGTAATTTTCAAAGCCTTGTGTTGTGTAGCCGTGAAAATTAGGGTTTTTCTTTCTGGATGTTGTTATTATGTTTATAATGAATTTGTTGACGAATTGGGGGAAATAAACCCTATTTGACAAATTGCTGTTATTGTAGCTGAAACCTGCTGTATACGGATCTGGTGAGAGTATGGAAGTTGTTAACAATGAGGCAAAGGTACCAGAAGGTACTGAATGTCTGGTTCCTGTTACTCCTGAAGCTGTGAGAGAGAATGAGGATTTTCAATCTCCTCTCACTCTCACAGTGGTAAGGAAACAACTGAAACTAGCCTCTATTGATTGTGAACGCACCAATGTCCGTGGCAGGGTTGATAATGGTAGCCCTAGAACACCTAAAGATGGTGTTTTTGACCCTTTTGCACATGGTCCTGATAACATGGCAAGGGCACCTCAGAGTAACAAGTATCTTGATGAATACAGGAACAGTGTTGCACGGAGTCTTAATTTTCAACCACAGAGTCTTCTTCCTTGTTGTGATGATGCAGAGTCAATTTCAGATGAAGACATGTTTGAATCAGTGTATGAGAATCTTTTGCAAGTTATTGTTTCAATGCAAACTGAAGGGGTCCTTGCTCAGATGTCAAGTGTAGAATATGATTCTGATGATTGTAAAACCCCTCCTTCCCCATTTCGCTTCAATGGAATTGCTGATACTTGTCCTGCTGCACCTTTGAAGCCAGCTGGTAAACCAAGGAACATTCAAATGGGGTTGTGCAAGAAGCTTGAATTCTGACTCAAACTTAATTGATGCTGATTAAATAGATTTGTCTAGACCAGTTACACATCACATTCCCTCATAACTGCATTTTGTGCTGCTAATTTGACGTTCTTAATGTTCTTTGTATCTCTAATCTGTAGTTTAGCCTGTTCTGGGACAATGTATTTTTACAGGGAACAACTGCATCTGACCAAGCTGATAGATGTTAGCAGCTCCATTGTATAGTATACTATTGATGTTAGTTTATTTTGCAATGAATTATTCTCTAGTGGTTAAATAAATTCCTTTATTTAGTCAGTCTGCTTCAATTTTATTTTTCAAGTATGTTTCTAAATCATGTTAGTAAACTAATTTTAACATCGGATTTTGTCTGCTGTGGTTCAAGCTTGGGTGTTACTTTCTCTTTGCAAACTTCTTCCCAACCAATTGATATGTTATTTCAGATCTTGGGCTTTTATTACATATTCGTTTGGTTTGGTTTACAATTGAGTGAATTGAGTATAGAATTAATGATTGTAAATGAGTGATACATATTTTACGAAACAGGTTGGATAAAAGTGATTTAAAATCAATTTTGTAAAATTAATTCTGCATTGTACTTAACTGGAAAACAAACGTACACCACATAGATTTGTGTGATTATTAGTGTGAATGCTGAAATTGTTAATAACTAGGCATGACAAATAAACCTAAACCCGTGGGTACTGACCCGTTCCCGCCCCGACTTTGACGGAAAAACCCACTTTGACGGGGTTTAAGTAAAACCCGCCCCTCCTTTAACGGGTACCGGGGCGGGTTTTGGGGTTGTAAGAACCTGCCCCCGAACCCGCCCCGATAGAATAATTAAATAATTTTACTATATTAACGGTTTAAATAATAAAGGTAAACATATATATATATTTTCTTAAATATAATATAGTTATTAAATTTCTTATTATTTTTAGGATTGTCAATGTATATATTTACGTGTTATTTGAATTAGAATATATTAGATATATATAACTTATTTAAAAACATATATTTAAACTATAAAAAATAGATAAAAAATGAAAAAATAAATAAGTGAAATCCCCACAGGTTTCCCCGAACTCGACGGGGACGGGATTGAGTTTCATAATTCCATACCCGCTTTTTTCAAACCCGAACCCCTCGAGATTTTAGGGGGCGGGGACGGGGAAAGCAAAACCCACCCCGCCCCGTTGACGTGCCTATTAATGACGTAGATGGATGATTTTCTACCCATCTTCCTAATGCCAGAGTAATTTTGTTTTGGTTGGTGTGGCCATGTGTTTCGCCTTTTTCCCCTTTCAGAGTTTCAGTAAAAGAACTGACTAATTTCTGTTGCCATTCGAGTATTAGTATGCTAGGATTATTGATAGCACACGACCCAAATGAGTCTAATGGACATTGGATTGAAGAAAATGTAGTATTTTAAATAAACCAAACGATATAATCTTGCATTAATGCACAACACAAGTATTATATATAGAGTTTAATTACTAGTAAAAAGAATTTACGGTGATATCTAATGTTTTTACACATTATTTAATTAGTTTAATAATACAGGAGGTTTAATAAAAGAAATATCTGAGTTGTGATATTTATTAAACTACGTTATAACATATATATCAATGTAATTATATTCTTTTAAATAATATAAACGATATATATTAATAATTATTTGTTTTTATCTACTTTTAGTGATCAATACAACACAAATATAGAAATGAGGGATGAGAATGAGACTTGGGATAGGAGGTTATTGATGATGGGAAAAAAGGTTGTGTTTTTTTTTTTAGTTTTGTATATGATTGTGTGTGATAAAAAGTTATCCAATAACTTTTAAGTAACAAAGTTTAAGATTTTTGTCTTTTCTTTCATCTTTTTATTTTATTTTGTTCCATGACCATATTTTATTATGTCATTTTCATAAATACATGTATGGATATATATATATATATGTGTGTGTGTTTTTTGTATGCTTTAGTACTTTATTTAGAAATTGGGGTGTTCTCGGATCGAGGTCAAGTTGAGTTTTGGGGTATTTAAGACCCGACCTGATCAAATAAGTTCGGGTTGGGTCGATTTCCTTTGTTTTTTAATTGAAATTCGACTCGAATCAACCCGATTATGTCCGGATTGTGTTGGGTAGTCGGGTTCACATGAAAAATAAAAGAAGTGAAAACAAATAGAACAAATATAAATAAACACAAAAATAACATGTAGTTGGATCGGATTGAGTCGGATCCAACCCGAATCAATTGTGTTCCACTTCATCGACTCGAATCAACCCACTTTATGATCGGGTTAGGTTGGGTTGTTTAGGTTGGAAATGCTGAAACCCGGTGTCCAAGCTGAATCAATTGTGTTCCACTTCATCGAACCCGATGTATCCCAATGACCCAACCCGACCCGTTATTTTTACATTGGGCTTATCAAGTTGATTGTGTTTTACCCAACTCATGTTAACCTTAATGTTCATTTGCATTTGGTTGGTTTGTAACCTCAACATCTTTTCTCTATTTTTATTTAATTTCATATTATTTTATTATTCATGACTCCATATCATCTTATTAAGTGTGTTGTTGCCCAATTGAGTTTTCTTAATTCTGAAAATTTCCATACAAAATTAAAATCATGTAGTATTATGAGAATAAAAATATTCATATGATCAGATTGAATAAGATTAGATAAGATAGGATTGGATAAGATAAGATAAGATTGGATATGATAAGATGAGATAAGAAAAGATTGGCTGAGATTGGATGAGATAAGATTGGATAAGATAACATAAGATTGGATAAGATTGAATAAGATAGGATAAGATAAGACTAGATGAGATAAGATTGGATAAGATAAGATAAGATTTGATAAGATATGATAAGATAAGGTTGGATAAGATAAGATAAGGATTGATTTTTGGTTTTTTTAAAGCGACAATAAATATTTGATAAAATTGATAAAATAATGAAGTAATAGTAAACATTTTCTTATTCGAACTTATATTTATTAAAATTAATATAAAATTATATAAAAAGAATGACATAAGACATGAAAACTAGGAATGACAATTGAGCCCAAGCCCTGTGGGTACCCGCAAAAATTACCTGCAATGGGCAGGGTAAAAACCGGCAAAGCGGGTATGGGCGCGGGTACGGGCAATAGCCCACATTTTTTCATGGGGACGAACGCGGGTGCGGGGCACTATGATGCCCAGCCCGCCCCATACTCACACTCATATATATAATTATTTAATAAGTAATATCATATATAATTATATATAGGGATATATTTATTTTATTAAAATATCTAATATATTTATACATATTTTTAAAATTGATATATATAATATATTACAAATTAAAAATATATTTTTATAACTCTATTTTTGTTTTTTTACTTTATAATATATGACTAATTAGTGTAATAATAATTTTTTTTTTCAGATCTTGGAGAATTCTAAGTTTTTAACACATGATATCCAAGTTTATAAAATAGTGTGACGTAAAAGTATATTGTAATATTTAATAAAAAATTTGAACTTTAGATCATTTGTTCTGTTTTAGAACATTAACATATGGTGTTTCAATGTAATTAAATTGTTGTGTCACCGATATTTAAAAACTATGTTTGAACAATCTTCAAGTAATTTTTTCAATTGAGATATAGTTTTATTAATAAATTAATATTTTTTTAGTAAGTTGTTAATTTTTTACTTAATAAAAGTGCGGATAACGGGCGCGGGTACGTGCATATATGTGCCCAACGGGTATGGGACCGGACACTAAAGTTACTGCCCACGCGGGTGCGGGCACGGGTTTTTTTTTTTTAAAATGCGGGGTACGGGGACGGGCACTGTAGTACCCTGCCCAGAGGGTACCTATTGTCATCCCTAATGAAAACTAATTTAAAATTAGTTTTATATTGATATATTTATAGAAATATTAACATGATATAGATAATAAAATCATAAAAAATATATTAGTATAATATTTTTATAAATGTTTTGTATACAAGTATAAATATATAATTATTTTATAAATAATAATACATGTATATATAAGTTCGGTTTTGGATTGGATTGGATTGGTTTTCAACATAGGATCCGAAAACCAATCCAATCCAATAAAAAATTCGGTTTTTGCGGTTTGTGGTTTTTTGGATTTCGGTTTTCGGTTTTTACGGTTTTCATTGGATTGGATTGGATATGAACACCACCGCGGATACCTGCAACCCGTTATGAATACCCGTTAATTTTAGCGGCTATGGATACGGATTGTGCACTACCCGCCCCCTGTTGACATCCCTACCCATTAATTTTTTTTGTGTAAACCATAGGTATCCCCTGTTACCAGGGGCAATCCTATTCGAGACCTAGTCATAGTTAAGGCTCCTCCTACCTATTAATTTAACCACTAGGCGTATTTTCTTATTTTATTAAGTATAAAGTCTCATCACCCTAACCACTAGGTACTTAGTGAGACTATGCTATTATGCTTCTAACATGAAAAAGTAAACAACTCATTGAAAGAGAACACACCAACGGGTATCCAGGGAAAAAGTAAACAACACAATGAAAGAGAACATAACAATCTAACATCTATATATTATTAGTCGCCCAACAAATTAAAAAAAAAAAGAAAAAAATGGTTGCAGTGAAAGAGAACACGCCAACGCATAGTAAAAATTAACAATCAAAGCATAAAGTAAAAACTACGAAAAGTAAAAATCTTGCAGCAGAGATGATGGACGTGCACGGTGCACCAATGTGAGATGATGGGTTCTACCATTGAGATGAAACGGTTACAGAGAAGATTGGTCCAAAAATAAGGATTTGAGAGGAGAATAAATAAAAGAGGAGAATCATATATTTGAGAAAGTCTGAAATAAATCAGCAGTATATATGTAATAATATGTTAGGTTATTATAGTCAATTCAATAAAATATTTAAAGTCATATCCCCTCCCCTCCAAATCCCCCCCAATATTGGAGGGAAGCCAAATTGACATATGAGGGATTTTGCTCCTCTCCCCTCCCCTCTCCCCTCTAAAAATGTGAACCAAACATTAAAAGATTTTAAAAATCCCCTCCCCTCCCCTCCAAATCCCTCAAACCAAACAGTATGTTAGGGATGTAAGTTACAATCCAACCCATAATAATCGTTGGATATCTGTTTAAAACGTGTGAATGGTCAGGATCTGAATTAGTTCTCCAGGTCACCCATAAAGTTTTATATTTTATAAAATTTCAGAGTGGTCCCTATTCTCATATGATTTTCTCTTTTTTATTTTTGTTCAACTTTCATCATCAACTTTCCTTTTCTTTTGTATATTTCAACTTTCATTTTGTTTTCTTTTTTTTTTCCTGTTATCTTTTTTATTAAATTTATAATTTTTTATTACTATTTTTTATATTAAATTTAAAATATTTTTTAATCAACCACACATTTAAATTAATACATTTTTATTATAAGTTTGTTATATTAAACCTACAACACTTACGCTCCATGCATCTTGTAATCTCCGCATTTTCACCATAAGCATCTTTTGATGCTTTTTGTAAGTGGAAAAGAGTATTTTACCCAAAGGTATCCCCAAGCCGATAGCTAGAGACTGATCCATTTCGAGACGTACAGATAACTGAAGTGGACTTTATATTCTCATATTGATTAATTGTATAAAACTTTGTTTGTTATAAAACTCATTAAATAACGTGACAACATATATTAGATTATAATGTAAATATTTTACATTAACATTGTATACTCATTAAATTTTTTAATATGTAACACTGATAATGAGATTTACACCTAAAATTTTATTTTAATTATTTAAATTTTTATTATTAAATCCTAATGACAATTTTTTATGAAATATTAAATCGACAAAAGAAAAGATTCCAAAAGTCTAGGAAAAAAATATAAGTTAGATTAATTATCACTTTATATTTTCATAATTTCACTAATTAAAAAAATACTAATGAATTAAAGAATGATATCATTAAGTGAATTTATATTTTTAAAATTAAAAATATTTTAAAGAACAATTCTTTTGAAATGTATAAAATACTTATTTATAGTATAATTCAATAAATCCAAAAGATATATTTTTTTTGCACGCATCACTTCCATACAGATCTGATAATGTAGATAAAGGATTATATAATCAATCATGTTAAACGTGGTAATTGAAAACTTTGAAGTAGAATCATTGAACAATTAAGGACCCGTTTGATGCATATGATAGGATATGATAGGAGAGTTGGATAGTGACATGATATGATAAGAGCAGGATAAGCTCTTATCTTATCCTATGTTTGATTTACACCAAGATAAGAAGACATGTGATTATTTTATCCTATCATACGTTTGAGATGGACAGATTATGGTAAGACAAGATATAAAGAATATTAAAATGACAAAATTACCCCTATTACAAATTTAAATTATTTTTTTTGCTTTTTAGCAAGCACACGTAAATAAAAATTTATTTTTTATTAAAAAATATTTAAATTTATTTTATAAAAAAATAAAATTGTTAAAAATATTAAAAGTAATATCAAAATTACCACAAAAATCGTTATTATAGAGAGAGGGGAAAGAGAGGAGGAGAGAGAGGGAGGGAGAGAGAGAAAGAGGGAGGAGGGAGGAGAGAGAGGGGGGAGGAGAGAGAGAGAGAGGGGATAGAGGAAAGAGAGAAGAGAGGGGAGAAGCAGAGAGAGAGAGGAGGAGAGATAGAGGAGAGAGAGAGAGGAAAGGAGAGAGAAGGATGAGAGAGAGGAAGAGAAAGATAGGAGAGAGGGAGGAGAGGAGAGAGAAAGAGGGGAGAGAGGAAAGAGAGAAAGAGGGGGAGAGGAAAGAGATAGGGGAGAGAAATGGGGGAGAGAGAGGAGAGAGAGAGAGGAGAGAGAGAGGAGAGAGAGGAGAGAGAGGGAGAGAGAGGAGAGAGAGGGGAGAGAGAGAGGAGAGAAAGGAAAGAGATAGGAGAGAGAGGGAGGAGAGAGGAGAGAGAGGAGAGAGAAAGGGGAGAGAGAGGAGAGAGGGGAGGGAGAGAGAGGAGAGAGAGGAAATAGATAGGAGAGGAGAGGGAGGAGAGAGAAAGAGGGGGAGAGAGGAGAGGAGGAAAGAGATAGGAGAGAGAAAGAAGAGGAGAGAGGAGAGAGAAAGAGAGATAAATGAGGAAGAAATTTTTTTTATCTTATCCCTATCACTCCCTAATCTAGCTCCCCTCAGATAAGAATTACTACTAGAAGGAAATGATATGATAAGCAACAGAATAAAATTATCATATCATATTGGTGCAACAAACCCATGATAAGTGATAGGATATGATAACAACACATGATACGTGATAGGATAGGATAAAGTTATCATATCATGTACACCAAAGGGCCCCTAGATACCGACATATGGCTAGGGACCTCAATAGAAAAAACAAGAGACTTTATTTTGTTAAAAATTGCAATTAAGTTGACCACACAAACTAGTATTGAAAGTCCCAAAGCGGGTGAACCGTGTAAGTTACCACTCTACCACCCTCTTTTCAAGCACCCTATAATAGGTAGCACCCAAAATAATTTTTTTAAAAAAATTATTTTTGAAAAAATACTAATGAATTCGCTGATTTTATAACGACAAAAATATGGACAAAAAGTAAAATTAGCTGATTTTATAACGATTAAAAACATATTCTAGTTTGGTTTCTGTATCGAGCGCCCAGCTGGCAGTGGGAGATCTTCTTCACGTTGAACTTTGAAGAACTCTGAAACCCTAGACACTCCCACTCCTCGAGCCGTCCATTCTGCGAAGAACCATAGTCGCCGCCGGAGCCATCGTCAATTCGGCCCAGCCGCTAGCTTATCACCCACCATTCGCTCTGTTTCTATCAGCACGGTCACCTTCGCTCGCCGAAGCACCAGCCGCTGTTCACCCACCATTCACCGTTGCTGGAGCGTCTGTTCACTCATCGTTGCAGCACCCTTTATCTAAGCTAACGGGCACTGTTCATTTCATCGCTACATCGACTCTGGTACCACTGTTATCACTTTATATATAGATTATCTGATATTAATGCAGAGTAATTTAAGTTTAAATACATGACCAGTTGAATTGAAATCCAACATGCTTTGAATTTGGATGACAGCTTTGAATTGTGATCAAATTTCTAATTTCTGAAATCTTCGTCTCACCGATTGTGATTAATTTCTTAGTTGCTTCTTATTTTGATCAATTTCCTAAGTTTCTAATTTATATGACAACTTTGAACTGTGATCAATTTCTAATTTCTAAAATCTAGTTTCACTAAATTGTGATTAATTTCTTAAGTTGCTTCTTATTGTGTTATCTGCTATGTCTAGTAAGTATGTGTTAACTGTTGTGCCCTGCATTGCAGTTAAAAATTAAGGTAGTTATGCATATAATCTACTGTGAAATTGCTTAGTATTATTATTGTGATGGTAATGATGTTTGAATTTGGAGTCTAAAGTTGTGAAATAATAGCTTGTGTTATGAATTTTTTAGAATTTTTTAATATAGGCCGGTTTGAACCTGTTTGATTCATTGGTTCGATCAATGACCCATTAACCCAGTGACCTCACCATGTCAATCACTGGTCCGGGTTTAATAACATCGGTGTGAACTAGCAATTTGAAAAAGGCACAAGTTCAAGTGGCTTTTGTGCAATGTTTTTTATTTTTTTTTTGAAAAAACCTCCATAATTCTGCGACTCTCATTCCTCAAAGAACTCCCCGGTCTTGAGGAGAAAACCTATATCCTAACTCTTAACACCGTCGGCCCCTCACACGTCTGCCATGGTCGTCAGGAAGGAGACTTCATTTGCTTTGACAATTTGCTTAGTAATTTCTGTTTCTGACAATTCGTCACTGCCTGTGTTTGGGTATTGGGGAAGTGGGGTTTTGTTTTGAGATTGAAAACTGCTACTGCTTTAATTCTCACATTCAATACTATGATTTACCCTATGATTTCTTTCACAACCGTTTCTTTTCATTAGATTCATTTGAGAATGTAATGAAATTTGAAATAGCTATTCCAATGTGAGCAGGGTTTGATTATTTGAATAATGGATGTGACTTTGCGTATGCTGTGTGTTATTCCCCATTCTTTGTCATAGTTGTAGAATGTTGCCGTAGATAGTATTCCTTTCTCTTGCGTTCTTCTTCTTTCCCTTGCAAAATGTTCTAACATAAACTCGGTTGTCTTGGCAGCCTTTAATTTGTGGGGAAACAAACCAGTCTTAACAAAAGAGTGTTTGTGATAGATATGATTCACCAAGTAGAGTGCCATGGAATAATTTGTCTGGAGAAACATGTTTTAATTCAGGATAACGATTATTTATAAATCAATTTGATATTTTTCACTAGGAATGTTTAATTGATCTATTCCTGACTATATCACTTTGAAAGCTAATGTTCAGTGATTTATTGATGATCATTGATCAGATCCTTCCTTTGGATTTTGTGTTTTTTATTATCTATTGACTCTTCTAAAAGAATTTATTTTATGTACACTGCATTTCTCTCCCTCTCGTCCCATGATCCACATGTTTGTGCACATGCTTGTTCTCTCTCTCTCTCTCTATTGTATTTCTTTTCTGGAAAGATGAAAGAATGAACGGGTTACTATGTTCACATGAATATTTTTCTTATGCGATTCTAAAATGTTTTGTACATTTGACTAACTAATAGCTTGTTTGTGTGTCAGAAAGAAGGCCAGCAGAAGCTGCCCACATTAGAGAGAAGTATCCTGGCGGAATACCTATAGGATTCTGCCTTTTTTTATAAAAGGGATGATCTACACTGCAATTGACACATTCTTACCTCACAGACGAGCAGCTTGCAATTCACCCCTCTAGAAAAGATGGCATAGATGAAGCCACTGAGACCACCCTTAGAATCTATGGCTGTGATTCTTATCCAAGAAAGTGGCATTTTGCTTCGACTGTATCCTTCTATTACTATTGTTATTCATTTAATTTTCATTTTAATCTCCTCTGTTGGGGTCCAGATTGTTACCTTAATTGTGTGGCAGACCACAAGCGGGTAATGGCCACTGGGCAGGTTTCTATTCCATCGTTTCTATTGTAAGAAGTCATTTGTCGGTTCCATGTTAAGGTCACTATCTTGTGATATATTATTTTCTCTTCTTCCTCTCTTGTGCTTAATGAATGAAAGTGCTCTTAACAAATGGAATAATATATATTATTTTCTCTTCTTCCTCTCTTTTTGCAGAAAGTTGCTGCAAGCTGTGTGTGGCTGGCTTCAAAACTTGAGGAAAACCCTAGAAAAGCCAGACAAGTAATCATTGTTTTTCACAGAATGGAATGCAGGAGGGAGAACTTGCCCCTGGAGCATTTAGATTTGTATTCCAAGGTCAGAAGCTTCTCATTTCCCCCCTCTAACCATTTTAGTAGAGATATATGATGATTTTATTTCAATTAATTGTGGTTGTTTGAATGTTTTTGTTTCTTTTTCATAAACAGAAATATGTTGATTTGAAAATGGAGTTGAGCAGAACAGAGAGACATATTTTGAAAGAAATGGGATTTATTTGTCATGTTGAACATCCTCATAAGTTTATTTCAAATTACCTTGCTACCCTTGAAACAGCTCCCAGAATTGAGGCAAGAAGCTTGGAATCTGGCTAATGATAGGTACATGATGTAGATATTATTGTTGTTGTTGTTGTTGTTGTTTAGCTTTTAAAAAAAACAGATATATGAAAAACAAAATCTTGACCAAGGTTTCATGGACATTTTTACAAGGATTAGGATCCTCTCATGTTGAAATCTCACATGACCATGTCATGTTGAAATTTGGTGTCTATTTCTCTCTTCTTTAATATTAAATAGTGTTTATATCAAAGTTGTGAGCATTTATGAAAGGAAAGACAATTCAACATGACGTAGTCATGTGAAATTTCAATGAGAGGATCCTAATTCTTTTTTACACAACATGATAAGGAAATTGCATCCTTCATTGATTTAATTTGTGCAGCATTAAAGTGAAAAGAATTATTATAAAAATAAATAGACGTTTTGAAGAATGTTACATAGTCTAGGCAGAGAATTTGGTTGAAAGTTTTATTGTAATATGGTATGAAGTTTTGAGATTCTTGTTAAACTGAACCAGTTCAGCATGTGGTTGTTATCAAATGAACAGATATTTGAAGAGTCTCCTGCCTCATTAAGCTGTTGGACTTGTTGAACTTGTGGCTATTAGCAAACACTTGATGCTTCTCATAATCTTGTGTGACAAACATTTGCTCAAAGAACAATCTGTAAAGGAGTAAATATTGTTTACTCATTAATTACCTGACATTAATGTGCTGCCAGTATTTTTTTATCATGGCTTGTATCCAATATCTTTTACTAGAACCTTATACTTGCTGTGTTATAGTTACATGCTTCCCTAACTCCCTTCTTCATGCAGTTTGCGCACTACATTGTGTGTTCGATTTAAGAGTGAGGTTGTGGCTTGTGGAGTTGTATATGCTGCCGCTCGGAGGTTCCAAGTACCCCTTCCTGAGAACCCACCATGGTGGAAGGCATTTGACGCAGAGAAGTCTGGGATTGATGAAGTGTGCAGGGTTTTGGCTCACCTTTATAGCCCAAGGCACAATATATACCGGTCTGCAAGGATGGGGACTCATTTACATTCTCCAACAAATCATTGGAATCAAAGTCTCAGTCAACTACAAAGGTGATGGTCACTTTTTCCCTATTTATTTTGAGATTGAACTCTTTTAAAGTGTCAGATATACTTTAGAGTTTAGAGAGTAAATGTGAAGCTTTAACCATTGATTGAAACAATCAACAATTGAGATATTGATAATTTTTTATTTTGTATCAATGGTGAAACCATGCAGTTTATCTTCTAAAGTTCATCTCATTTTAGAGGGTTAAAACTTTTATTTGTAACTTGCCTTAGCGGTGCAATATCAGGCATCAGTTGGCTGTTATGAGACAAGTGTTTGGTATTGTAAACCTGTTTTACTGTCAACCCACATATGGTTTTGAACTGACTTATTTTAAATCTCTGTCAATTTGTAGGATGTTCCACAAAGTAGTCCCCCAGCTAATACTGACACCTCGGTGCCAAAGGGAGCTTCTGGAGAAGCTAATGTTGAATCAATTGGTGGCAAGGGTGAATTGGTAAAGCTAGCCATTGATAAGCTGAAAGATTCTAAGAAGTCTGATGATGAATCGAAAGGCATGGCTACTGAAGGAGAGGCAAGAGACGAACCCTCACAGAAGTCCAAGTTAGACCGTAAAATGGAGGCAAGTGGGGAGAAGAGGGAGAGGGATCGGGACAGAGATAGAGACAGGGACAGGGACAGAAAAAGATCCAGGGATCGTGATTGGGGAAGGGATTCTGATAAAGAACGTGAACGAGAGGAAGCTGAGAGGGACAAACTCAAGGATCGTGGTCACCGTTCTAGGGAGAAAGCAAAGGATTCAGGTATTTTCATAGATTTTTGTATGGTTATTATTTTTTGTTGTGCATTTTGGGTAAAATTAAGCTTTTGTATTGGATGCAGGACATTCAGAGAGATCAAAACGCCATTCATCACGTGGTATGAATCTATTTGTCTTCATGAGTTTGGAATTTGTTTTCTATGGTATATCAATCTTTTAACACACTTTGATTTCAGATCGTGACTATCACAGTTCTTACTCGTCAAGAGATAAAGATCGGCATAGACATCATTGACATAACTTAGAAGAGCTTTCATGATGTTCTCCATGACCCTTGCTAAAGTTGTTCATTGATAAGGCATTGCAGCACAGCCTTTTTATCTGTAATCAATTACTACTACCCGTCAGGGAAGAGTTGTTAAAAACATATACAAAATAGTAATTATTAATCTTTTTCATTTGTCGCAGCCACCATCACATCCAAGCTTGTCTTTCAGATTTCAACGAAGATAATTTTGCTTGAGTATATTTCTTTTGCTATGATAATACATAAAGCTAAAGAAATAAGCTCCCGCTGTTAGCTGGTTTGGTTTATTATATTTTCTTTATTTGATATTCGGATCTAGGAACAGAATCGACAGACTGTAAATGCTTGTTAATCAGAGCAAATTTTATTATAAGTCATAATATTTCGTCAATACGATTAGTAAAGAACATAAGATAAACAACTACATAAATTTAGCTTTATTAAATGCACTGATGTAATACTAGTTCAATCTTACAAACAAGCCATAAGAATGTGTTTGGGAATTAGTCACAAGTGTCCCCTGTTATCAGGGACAATTCTGTTTGGGAATTAGTCACAATTAAGGCTCGTCATCCCTTACCCCCCTCAATGTGTTTTTTTTTGGTCAACTGAAAGTTGCATTATTGAAGGGGAAAGAGGGCCAAAGGCCCATAAACAGTCCAATTCGGGTCCAGAGAAATAAAAAACAGAGCGAAAGGACCCAGGACTAAAAGTAAGAGAAAATCTAGAAGAAATATACGAGAATCTAATTAAAGTACTTTAGAGCTAAGGTAAAAGAGTTGAAACCTAGAGATGAAGAGTCATAGTCTGCTTATGGGTGGATCTGCATAAGAGTTATGTCGTGTTGGGAAAGGGTGGGACTCAGATGGAGGCCGGGATGGAGGAATGTCACGAAAAAACTGTTCTTGGAGCCACGAAGGGATTGAGGCATTCCAGTAGGCAGGGAGAGAGTTGTTGAGGCAGGATTGAGCTACCATGTGGGCCGCCTTGTTGCCCTTTCTTTGAACCCATGTGAAGTCACAATGGACAAAATCGGAAGTAACTAAGTGGATGTCTTCTACAATCGACTGAATATCTGGTACTAACCTCTCCTTCCTACAAGCTTCTACTAGTTTTAAGCAGTCAGATTCAAATATGACTCTGTTCCAATCCAGGTTATAGGCTGTTGTAATTGCTTCTCTTACGGCAAGAGCTTCCGCAATTAGGGGGAAGGTGCTTGGATCTTCCTAGCAAGGCCACAAATGAAGTTTCCACCACTATCCCGGACCATTGCAGCAATGGCACCAATGGATCGTTGTTGAACCCAAGCGGCATCCGAGTTACATTTGACCAAGCCCTTAGGGGAGGCTTCCAATGTAAGCCAACATTTTTGCTTGTAATTCTAGGAAGATTAGTATGCTCCTGATGCTTAATTGCTTGAAAGTATTCTGATAGTAGGGAATAGGCCTGTATGAGGGTGGGAACAGGTTGGGGAACCTGATACCGAAAGACCTGATTATTTTTATGCTTCTAGATTGCCCATAAAATATTAGCAGTTAGGGAAAACTAGAATGGGAATGAAACAGAGTCCTTCTTTAGTAGTAATATTTTCCCAGTTAACCATATATCAAATCTACTTATATCCTGAGGTTCAATGGACCACTGTAACTGGGATCCAAACCACACTGGCTTGACCCAGGGACATAGTAATAGACAATGTTCCACTGTTTCCTCTACTAGTCCACAGATTGGACAAAGTATAGGAACAGGGACTCTTCTTTTGATTAGGTTAGCATTAACTGGGATGGCATTGTTGCATGCTTTCCAAATAAAGAATTTAATCTTCTGCGGAGCTTGGAGGTCCCAAATAGCTTTCCAAAGAGCTGGATGAGGCAGGTAGGACTGAGAAGCTTTAGAAGAGACTAGACAAGCTTCTGAATTTGCAATGTGATATCCTGTCTTGATAGAATACTTCCCATCCTGGGTGTAGGGCCAAAACATAGAATCTTGCTCCTGGAATCAGCTAATGGGAGTTTGCACAATCTTGATTGCAAATTCAAGTGGCACCATCTCCTTAATCTTTCTATTGTTCCAAGTTCGCTAAGTAGGTTCCATGAGTGAGTTGACCTTTAAATCCTTCTCATTGGAGAAGGGTTGTAGAGACTCCACTGACCAAATCCATTTATCAGCCCAGATGTTAATTCTTTCCCCGGAAGCTACATGTCATTGGCTGTGTTTTTTTAATGAATTTCTTCCCTTCAATGATACTCGTCCAGATCCATGATGCTTTCCTTGCCTTTTGTACCTGCAAAAAATCATTGTTAGGAAAATAAATGCCTTTCAGGACTCTTGCCCAAAGGGCTTCAAGGTTATCAAGGAGTCTGGAAGCTTGTTTAGATAGGTGGGCTAGGTTTAGGTGATAGAAATCTTTGAATCCCAACCCCCCTTCCCGTTTACTCTTGGAAATAAACTCCCAAGATCTCTAGTCGATACCCCCTTCCTCTTACTACCCTGCCACCAGAAATTAGCAACCATGGAACTCAGTTTTCTACATAAAGTCTTCGGGAACCTGAACACAACCATTGCATATGTAGGAATGGCTTGTATCACTGCCTTTATAAGGACTTCCTTCCTAACCATATCAGAAGATTCTCTTTCCAGCCTTCTAGTTTCAGTTTAACTCTATTTAGAACCCATGCAAGGGTCCAAGATTTTGATCTTGCCCATTCTGCCGGTAAGCCCAAGTATTTATCTGGAGATTCCCATCAACCAATATTGAAAATATCCTCCATTTGTGTCCTCACTCCGGGATCCATCATTCTGCCACAT
The DNA here is from genome assembly GCA_026901365.1 of Sesbania bispinosa. Classification (NCBI taxonomy): domain Eukaryota; kingdom Viridiplantae; phylum Streptophyta; class Magnoliopsida; order Fabales; family Fabaceae; genus Sesbania; species Sesbania bispinosa. The sequence continues at coordinate 94,816 of QLOH01000891.1, forward strand.
ATGAGGCCTGACTTAGAGACATTGATTCGTTGCCCAGATGCATTGGAATAGACATTCAGAATCCTAGTTAGTGAGTAAGCTTCCTGGGGAGTAGCTTTGGAGAAAAGTAAGGAATCATCAGCGAATAGAAGATGAGTCAAGTTTGGAGTTGATCTAGAAAGGGAAAGACCTGAGATATCACCTTGATGGAGCGCTTTGTTGATCATGTGGGTCAAGGCATCTGCGGCCAGAATAAAAATATAAGGGGACAAGGGGTCCCCTTGCCTCAAACCTCTTCCAGGGGCCCATTTCTTCCCATTGAAGCCATTAATCTTGATTCTGTAGGTCACCGAGGACACCATCTTCATTACACGTGCTACCCATAAATCATAGAACCCATAAGCCTTGAGGATCCTCTCCAGGAAAGGCCACTCTAATCTGTCATAGGCTTTAGACATATCCAACTTCAGAGCTAAGTATTTAGAATTTGCTTTGAGTTTCTGTTTTAGGAAGTGAAATACTTCATGAGCAATAATGATGTTATCTTGAATGAGCCTTCCCCCAACAAAGGCACTCTGATTTGGGACACTAAGGATCCCAAATCTGCCCTTAACCTGTTAACTATGATTTTGCTGATTACTTTGCTGATAAAGTTGGCACGACTGATTGGACAGAATTGGTTAATGGATTCAGGATTAGGGATTTTGGAGACCAAACACAACAATGTTTCATTAATTTCTTTCGGTAGCATGCCATCTTGAAAAAGCATTTTATTGCATCACAAATATCTCTACCAATTGAAGCCCAATGGATCTTATAAAAATGTCCATTGAGGCCATCTGGTCTAGGGGCTTTAACACTGCCGAGACCATCTACTGCTGCCTTTATCTCTTCATCAGTAACCTCAGCTACCAATTTCATGTTCAGATCATGTGTTACAAGCTCTGGGATATCCCTTAAACATTCCTCCACTTGGGAAATTCTTTCTGAGGTGAAAACTCCTTTGCAATAGTTAATGGTTGCTTTCATGATTTCTTCCTGTCTCGTAACCCATTGTCCTTGACCATCTTTGACTCTAATGAGTCTATTTATAGATCGCCTTTGTATAGTAGTTACATGAAAGAACTTTGTTTTCTTATCACCCCATCTAAGCCATTTTAACCTGGATCTCTGACCCCAATAAAATTCTTCTTGTTTCCAAAGCCGAGTTATTTGGTTTTTTAAAGATTTGATTTGCTCAATGGTGTCCTCCGTAGTCACTGAGTTATGTAATTGAGCTAATTTGGCTTTCAATTTCGGAATTTCTTTCCCTGCATTTTGAAAAGTTCTTTTCTGCCAATTATTGATGGTTCTGCTGCAATGTTTAGTTCTCTTCAAGACAGTCTCCCAAGACTCAATTGCTGAAATATAGCCACCCCACCCTTCTTCAACAACTTGTCTGCAATCCGGGTGCTCATCCCACATCACCTCATATTTAAATTGTTGCCACTATGATCATGAGGGGAGACATCAAAGATAATTGGGCTGTGATCAGAGCTAACAGCAGGGAGAGCGCTGTAACAACGACATGTGGAAATTTTAACCTCCAGGCAGTATTAACTAGAACTCTATCTATTTTCTCCTTAATAATGGTGCCACTTCTAAGATTACTAAACCATGTGAATGCACTACCCTTAAGGTCCACATCTATTAACCCAGAATCATTGACAAAGACCCTGAATATCTGCATTGAATGATTGTTAGGGGGCCGTAATCCTTCCTTTTCATGGGGGTGTAGAATTTCATAAAATCACTAACAAGAGCCCACAACCAGGATATATGAAATTGAAGAAGTGCTAACTGATTCCATAAGTCTTTTCTCTGGCTTGGAACAGGGTTCCCGTAAACAAAAGTATTATACCAGGACACATTTTCATTTTTGATAGAAATTTCACAATGGATGAAGTTTAGGCAATAAGATAGAACTTCAATTTCCACAGTATCATCCCACAATAAACAAAGTCCTCTTGACATACCTTTGGGATCCACGCAAAAGGACTCCTTAAACCTCAGCCGCCTCTGTAACTACTGAATTTTTGAAGACTTTGCTCTGGTTTCCATAAGAAACACAATGGAAGGCTTGGAACTGCGACACAGGTCCTTCAGGTCAGCTACTGTCGCGGAAGCCCCCACACCACGACAGTTCCAGCTTAGGATACTCATGGTTGGGTTAGGGGCTTGATAAGGCCCGCCTCCTCGGCCATAGTATCAACAATGGGGACATTAGCTAGGGATGGTTGATTGTAGATTTCTCCATCAAGGATTCTGAATTTTGTAGGTCTCTCATGAGGAATATTAAGATCAGATTCTGAACTTGAGAGTTCTTCTTGTCTAGTTCTCTTTAGGCTAACCAAATTATGGAAACCATCTATAAGTTGCCTGACAGTGTTGGAATTCTCCTGGAGTGGGATAAGTTCATCCCCTTCAGGAGGGAATTCTACACAGTAATCCTGGGGAGGTGAAGTTTTTGGTGCCTCTTGCCTGAGTTTTCTCTTTGCAGCAGTGGAGGGCCGTGAATCCTAGGCCCCTGACTCCAGGTACCAGAAGCTTTACACTTTGCAATTTCTTCAGCAATTAAGGAACATCCAAATAGGCTACTACCATTCCTCTGGGGGCTTGGATAATCGGTAATTATTCTAGGGTTTTTTAGCCCAATAAATTCTGGTTGGATAGCTAGGAGATTCGGGTTGTGGTCCAAGACCTGGGCTGATTTGTCCATAATTCAAGTCTACCCGAGTAACTGGGGCATTGGACAAGGAGGCATCATGGGCACTAAGGCATGTCGGGCTAGCCTACACTGGGCTTGGATCATATATTCTGGGCTAAGGATTCTCCAGTCTTCTCTTTAGAACTTCTTCTATTCTCACCATGTGGTAATTCAACCTCAACATTTCTGTTTTATAAAGGACTAATGGCATGACACAGAGTCGTATATGAGGAATTGGGGTGGCGTTGGTTTATTGTGGGGCCCAAGACTGACATAAGGATTTCGTCTCCACTGCTTAGGGGACACGATTTGCCCAGCTGATCATTGGTGACATGAAATGTTTCCACTACCTCTGTTTCTGCAGGCACAGATTTTTGCCAAAGCTAGGATCCGTACTGGTGGGACCACTGTGCATCCCTTCTGGCATCCCACTAGCTTCACCTTCCTTCTTCTTGCTTATCCTTGCATTCTCAGTAACAATGGCTGCTAATGAACGAGCCTGAGGAACACCTAAGTTCGGGCCATAACGAGGCCTAGATGGATTGTAAATTACCATTTCTTGCTCCTTCTGACACTTCTTATTATCATGGCCAATTAGACCACAATTGTAACAGAAACCCTGGAGCCGCTCATATTTAATAAAATCCACGTTTTTGTGAGATCTTTCCTTGGAAACCAAAACCCTGTAACTTAGGGTTTTTTAATATTGATTTGCACTCTAATCCTTATGAACGAACATAGAAGGTGACCATCTACCAGTGGGCTTTCAACCGAAACGACTTCACCAAGTAACTTAGCTACCTTGACAGCATTCCTGGTATTCATATAATCCAGAGGCAGCCATGGAGCTGAACCCAGAAGTTAACATAGTCATAGTTAACCTCAAAGACGGAAGCCTCTGGAACCCAATTCTGAAGACTTAATAAGTGGCCCATAACATACCAGGGACCATCCTCTAGGACCTTTTTTGCTTGTTTTGCCTCCTGGATGTAGAATAAGAAGACATTGGGCCCCATAAGAGAGATCTTAAGTTCCTCATTGAGTCTCCAAGCTTGTGCCAATATTTCCTTGACAGCTGCCCTATTGAGAGGCTTGTCTGTAAGGATTCTTCCAACTAATGTTTTCTTTGCTATAGCAAGACAGCTTCACCTTCAATGTCTAACTGAATCTCTCACCTTCAATGTCTAACTGAATCTCAACTCCTTCAAGAGTTAGACCTTTTGTAGGGTTTTGACTATCAAGTTCCATGGCCTAAAAACCGGGGAGGGCTAGGAGGGATTGAAGAGGGAAAAATGGGGGGAAAGGTTTGAGTTGGGAAAGATTTTTGGGCTATTATCCAGTGGGGATAATAGTGGTTGAAGTTTGGAATAACAATGGTTGATAAGAGTAGAAACAAAGTTTTTTTAGGGGACTTCCATGGTGGAAGAGGGAAACTCCTACAAGGGGAGAGAAAGACTCCTACGGGAGGAGAATTTTTAAGAGTGGAAAAGTAAAGGGTGCAAGAATGGTAGTTGCCAATAGTGCGTTGGTGTGAAAAACTTGTTGGTTTAGTTCTATTATTACTGATGATGTATGGCGACACGAGACATGTTCTGTTTCTTTCAAGCATAAAAGTCTTATAGTGCGTTTGATTTACCTCAAAACCGTGTTTTAAACGTGAATCCAGACCAGACCAACACTAACGGGAACACCAAAATTGATTTGGCAATTGGGCCTGGAACATGTTTTCCGCTCCCAAGGAATGGTGATTAAGCAATGAAATCCAATATACCACTGCCACTTCTTGGGTTTTAACTGGAATGGTGGTTTCGACCAAAAAAAAAACAGGAATGACGGAACTCTTATCAACACCTAATCCGCTGCCACGCGAGCCAGTTTACAACGACTGAAGTAGAGCTTGTTTTAGCTATCAGAATAGTTAGAGTGAAAGGTGGTGAAACGGTAACCCTAAAGCATTTAAGCTTCTATAAGCAATTTAGTTGTAATTATAAAAGCTATTATACGTGTTCTGACGGATCAAAAAGCATGAGATGGGCTCAAGACACTAAAGGAGAAATAGAAGAAACAAAATAAGCAGTAGCATGGGACATTGAGATGTTTCTTTCAGCAGAAAACTCTTCAATTGTTTTATACATGGAATTATAAATACCAACAGATATGTATAATGAATTGAATTTAAAAACACGTATGTACAAGCCAATTAATAAAAGAAACAAAGTAATCGAAAAACATGCTAGCAGAGTACAAATACCTTAATAAAAGAATAAAAATCATGGAGTGAAAAAAATCTCCTGTAAATACATAATAACTAAACATAGATAGCATAAAGAAATGCAGGTTAATTACAAGAAATAAACATTCTGGTTAAGAAATGAAAATGGAGGAGAATATAGCAAATAAATTCCTGCAAGCAGTCTGAGAGGAAGCGGAGAGAGGGGATACAAATCAAAATCACAAACGAAACAAAGTAAAATATGAACAGATTAATTAAAAGTTAAATAATACCTATAAAATCTACTATTCTAGAGTCTAGGTATACTCCTAAACTGAAAATGAATATTCAAAGTTTTGTCTTGTATTGGCACTCTTGGCTCTCAACTGTTCTATTGGAAACATTAACCACTAAATCACAAGATGAGGAGGAAACCACGTGGACTTTGATAAAGCCCATGATGCTGACTTTGCCAGAAATTCTCACGAAAGTTTAGGGGCAATGTACCAGATGTGATATCAGAGAAAACTTGGGAATTGGAGAGCAAACGGTCTGCCATAATGGTAAGGGTGAGGTTGAATCCCTTAGTCTCACTGGAAGAAATCTCTCCAGGGGGAGAGGGACTTCACCTATTAGCTGCCCTCTGTAATTGAGGTGAGCAGTGCTGTCAGTACTTGAATCCCACCTTATTTGGGTTCTTCACTGAGACATCCACTTCCAGGGTCACGTTCAAATCTACCCTTAGTTTTGCTATATCCAAGCTCACGTGAAGGTCCTCTAGCTCACTGAGTCCACGGTGGTAACAGGATGCTTAGCTTTGAACACTGTCAATGCTAGAATCACTATTAGCAATATAATTGCAATCACAACAGCTGTCAATGTGATACACACTTTTCTCCCTTTACCAGATCCTACTTTCATCCTGCTTCCTTTTCTATCAATCCTATATTGTCAAGCAAATGTGTAGTTTCAGTTATAAATAAATAAAATGTGATTCATGATATGCCTAGTATTGATATCATACCAAGTATCATTGAGTCACAAACTTTTTACTTTTGGCTTTCTAAATGCATGTAATAGAAGCTTGGAGAGAAATATATCCTACAGGGTTGTTCTCTCCAGGGATATGCACAATTACTATATCAGATAAATAAGTGTAGTTTATAATCACACTTTTTCTTTTCCTTTATATTGCTATTTCATTATTTAAAAAAAAAAAGCAAAAGCTATAATTATGTACACATCCTTAATGAAGTGCCAGACTAGGGAATTTCAAAGTTAACTGTGTTGTCGTGGTATATTGCCTGGATCTTCATTAACTTCAGTCTCTAGGCAATAGGCACATTTCACTCAGATTATTGATCTGATCCACTGAACTGAATTTAGGTTTGAGTGTAAAATGTACAAATTTGTCAGTTATCATAGCTCTAAACCCACAAATAGGTTCGCTCTTTAGAGGTTAACATGAGCTATTGCACCATCAGTTGGTTGGGATATGTTTTCTCAGCAATCAGCACTGTACCAGAACCAGAATTATAACCTAGCACACTTTTCGAGTGCAGGACTAATTTCCGTTCCGGCATCACTTGCCCTGTCCCCATTCCCATCGACTAGTATTGATAGATTCTGATTAATGTAAAATTTGAATAAAAAAAAGAAAATGACCAGAATATATATACACTTCCTGACATTTCTTATACAATCATTATAAAAATTTAGCAACATAACTAATAAATATAATGTATCTCTCTCCCAGTCTTTCCTTTCCTTTTAATTTTGGTAGCTTTCCTATATTTCTTTTGGTAAGTGGCTGGTGGCTTGGTCCCATATTCAATCCATCAAGACGCCATAAAAATTAGCCCTTAAAGCTTCAAAACAGATACTTATGACAGAGTTATGTTTCCTCAACCATTTTCTTTTCTTTCTTTTCCAAAATAAAAGTCATTTTCAATTACATCCTCCTCCTTCTTTCCCGATTTCTGGTGCACTAAATTAGCATATTTACCACACAAACCACATCATATAAGGATGTACAGTGATGTATATCTTTAAGGATTGTACAAAAGAATTGAGCTTCAACTTTCAAGCCTCTTACAACAGTTTGAAAAGCAGCTGTATTGAATAAACCTTGCTTCTAAATCGAAAGATAGATCCCAAACCCAAAGCAAGAAGATAAGAATCTTTGAAGAAGACATAAATAATTATCTATAAAACCAAAATTGTGTATAATCTAATCTAATAGCTAACCAATACTTATAGGTACATCAGACAGAAAAGTAGCTATAGGGGCAATATAAGCACATGATTACTGAATATTACAACAATCAATATATCAATAACATTAAATATTACATGGTGGATAGTCCCAGCAGCAGCAGCAGCTTACAACAAGAAAGAGCTGAAGCTAATTATAATTATAATTTCAGAAACGAGGTCAACTAAAGGCAGAACAGAACACAAACTTGCTGTGTTTGAATATTGCCCAAGAACATTGTAGGAACAAATAATGAATTAAATTAAGAAAATGGTATGGCATTGGTGGTATACCTGAGAATTGAAGCTTGAAATTGAGGTTATGATCCCGTGTAGGTGTTGGTCGAATTCTCAGCATACATACACCGCACTGCAAATTGAATTGAATATGCTTCTCAAAGATGAAATCCCTATAAATGAAATGGAATCCTAGTTGAGTTCAAGTCAGGATCAAAACTGGAATGAACAATTAAAAGCATTCTAACGAACTAAGACAAATATTTTAAAAACCCTAAACGCACCTTCAAAGGTTTCCGTTACGCAATTGATGAGAGAGTCTGAAATTTATGAATCAGAAAGAAGAGAGGTTGTTCAATTGATTCAATGGGTATGTATGTATGAAGTTTCTTCAATGAATAAAAAGTAACCAACAATAACTCAACTGCCGTTAAATACTGCCACACTAATGACAGCAACACTTTGACTACTCTACAGTCTACATGACCTTTGGAGTAATCAAACCGGCTCAACATATTCCATTTTGCTAAACTTGAAAATGATAGTTATAATAAACTTTTAATCCCATAAATTAGGTAAAGCAAATGTGAGTATACTTTCAAGATTTGAATTATTTTATTATTTTTTTTCTGTCTCTCTAGTAAAATTATACTAAGATTTTAGAAAAATTAGCAATTAAAGTTATATAGAATGAAAAAATTATTAAAATATTATATTTTCATTTAAAAGAAAAACTAATAAAAGAAACAAATTTCAGTCCGTGAGTCATTAATTAATGTCGGTGAGAACAAAGGGAAATAAAAAAAAAGTTGAAAAAAGAAAAAATTGCTTATCAGAGCAAAATATTTTTGGTTTAAATCACATGTATCATCCATAAGAGATAATTTTATTTGAGTCAGGAACATTCATATTATGGTGTTCAAGTCGGGATTATCCACATCATGGTGAGGCTTAGCTCTCCTCGCGTAGATTTTTTACATCCATAAAACTCGAACCCGAGACCTTACTCAAGGGAAATCAAACATGTATCATTTGAACCAACCAGTTGGTTATGTGAACTTTAATTAATAAGCTAATACCCTTTCTTTTTCTTATGGGATATTTTGGCAACAAATCTTAATGCTGCATAGTTTTGGAATCTGGATATAAGGTGTCTATATTACTTGTAGCTATTGCTAAACTTGTTTTTTGTTGATAGTGTTGGAAAACAAGTGCATGTGCTTCAACATGACCCCATAAAGATTTGCGCAACAAATTAAGGAGGCGTTTCTTGTTCTAGCTAGCTATTGAGTATTGACATATAAATATTTAATATTTATTTGTATTATTATTTTTTTCATTTAATATTGTTCACATTAATTTAAGGTAAGTAAAATGATGAAAATGCATCACGGGCTCCTTGTCGGTTATAGCCAATTCTTGTTTCTTAATTGTTGAATAAAAAATTGATTGCTTAATTACACGATGAAATGTATGTCCTGAAGAGTATGACCACGAGCTTTTGCGTACAAGATTCAACCATCTTTCTTATGATCTTATTTGAATGATAGTATGGAATAAAGAAACAAAGGATGTATGGCAGACATTTAGTACAGCTAGGTTGTCTCCTTTAAGATTAAGGAAATAAACATGTCTCTAAATGTTCAGTAAGATATTTTACCCAGATAATAATTAAAATTATTTTATTTGTGTTTGATAAGGTGATTTTTTAAGTAATTATTAGTTTTTTATTAATTTTTTTTAGAAGTTTATTGTCTTGAGTATCATTTTTTAAAAAATATCATTTCTTTCCTCTACCTATTGAAAATTATTTATAATTTTATCCCTTATTATTATTTAATAATTAATTATGATATTTTAACATTTTCAGTTAATTCAACGATTGGTTTTACAAAAACTTTTAATCAAATCGGTTAGTATTTCATTTTTTAGCTAACTTTTAACTTTCAGCTAATTTTTCTGCTTTCATCTAGCTTTTAACCTTTTAGCTAATTTTTTAATTAGTTTTACTAAATATACTTTTAATTAATATATTAATCTGCATAACATATGGATAAAGGTATATTTTTATATAATTAAAATTAATTTTATAATAAAATAATATCTTTAAATTAAAAATAAAAATTAGAATCATTTTGGACAATTATCCAATTTTAATTAATAATAATAGATTTTACTATTGAAAAATTATTTTGTATTATTATTGATAATAGATATGATTAAATAAATTTAAATCATAATTATAAGAATAAAAATTTAATATTAAAAGAAGGATTGAAATAGAAAATGATAGAATAAAATTTTGAATTTAATAAATTTTAAAATTTAGAATTAACATTTATTGGAATTAAAAATCCAAATAGAAGGGGAGATAAGTAGTATTAACAATTCAAAGGAGAGAAAACTCTCACTCTCACAAGCAGTGTGTCACATCAAAAGAGAAAAGAGAAAAATGCCTAAAAATTACGGGAGAGTTAGAGTAGGGTGAGTTAGCATCTCATTCTCCAATGTGAGGTATTAAAAGTTTAATAAGAAAGTATGATCGTTTGAGTCATGTAATTCATTACAATAATTTTATAACACATTTTTTTCTCTCACACGTTCTCTATCAAATCACTAATCACATTCATATTTCTCTCTAATTTTTTCCCCACCTATCATTTTATTATATAAGAGCAGCTCCATCGCTATTGTTTGATTGGTGTTGTAAGTCTAGCATCGAAGGCACAGAGTATCTCAGCGATGGAGAGATTTGATTTGAGGGAAGGTAAAAAAAGTCGATGTTTTGCGGGTTGCTGCGGGTTTTTTTTAAATAATATTATATTAATTATTTATAATAATAACGGTTAAAATTTTTATTAACGGCTAGTGTTAATTTTTTTTATTATTTTTTCTTTATATATAGTGAGAATTTGATGTTTATATGTCAAATTTTTCCACTCCTTCATTTCTATTGTTGCCAAAAAATTTAGTTTTTCACATTCTCAACATTGCTCTTTTTTTCCCAAATGGATCCCAACCAATTCAATCCCAACTTTTACATGAATTGGATGCAAAATTCTCACCCTACAAATGATCAAAATTCTCAAGCATTTTCCACTCCTCCAAATTCTCAAAGTAACCCAAACATGGGGAATTTTCCTATGTATCCATACCCTGGTTTCTTTTATCCTCACATGACAAATATGCAAAATTCATATCCAATGATGGGGCAATATGGATTAAATATGTATAATACATGGTCTTCATTTTTAATCTTGTTAACCAAATTTGATTTAAAAATTAAACTAGTAATATTTTAATATTATAAATCAAATTGGATGAAAATAATAAAATATATAAGTGTGGGGTAGGTTGTGGGGTCCATTAAATTTTTTTTTGAGAGTTGCTGGGTTGGAGATAAAAAGTGAATAAGTTGCTTAAAGTAATAAAAATAATATAATAATATGGGAAAGTGTGAAGAATTATAAAATATTAGTTTAAGAAACTTTGATGAGTTGTTGGATAAATATGCTCTAAGATGATTGTACAAATATCAATTTTTTTTATGGTTGTTTGATGACCATGGAACAGTTACATAATCCATGTTAAAAGAAAATGATTTATATATTCAAGTCAGCAAAAGGATATACATAAAAGACCAAATTGCACTACAGTCCTAGTGCCAAATAATAAAAACAACAATAACAATTGTCTTCATTCACTTTTGTATAAGAAACTCATTTGGTACTACTACTACTTGTGCAGATTGAGTACAGTGCAAGTACTTAGTCTATCCAAGTTCTATAGAAGAGTGAACGCGTGATATATGTATATATGTGTGTGAAAAATTAGTTGTGCTCAAGAACAAGCGAGAGTGCCTAAGTAGGGATATATACAATTTTTTTCCCTTTCTGTATGGATCTCTTGTTTCTTGACCCTCTTTATAACCTTAGGTTCATTATAATTACATGAATAATCTAACTCTTCTCTCCCACTTTGCTACGTTAGCCAGAAAGAAACCAATCTACTTTAGAATAATGCAGAGAACCCAAATGTTTTAAAGTAGAACTTCAACTCCAATGTATCTTTTTGTGCTTGTTGCAAAAATTGTTCAAGTATGTGGGTTTTCCTCTCAAGGGTTTGAGAATCTGAAATGAACAAAGTAAAGTCTCATCCACACACATCAGTGCACCCGCATTGTTAAACTCTCCACAATAGTTTGGCGCTGAAAATATGGTAACTAGTTGCCTGTCTGCAAAGAATTGGTATCCATCTTCAACAACCTGTAACAGTTAATTTCATGTAAATGGTTAAATATCTCAAAATCTTGTTTGAAGAAAGTAAAACCCATTCTCAATATTTTCACACCTTAAAAGAAACATGTTAGTACTCTCCTCCATCAAATATAACAGAAATATAGGTTAAGGAAATTTTGTTCATATATTTCTTTGACATGAGCATCTTAACAAAGTATTAAAAATGTTTTTAGCATATCATTTCAGTTAGTTATAAACAGGAATTTATAGTTATAAACCTTGTTAAATAGTTTATTTTCTCTCCCGTACAAGTCCAATAAGAAAGAGTGTGACACACACAATATGTGGATCTCACATAACAGATGGGATCCATATATTATGAGTTTGTCACCTTCTTTTTAATTGGACAAGTTCTCTACTCGTTTATGAAATACTTTCTGCTCTAACTTTTCAGCTTTCAATTAATGAATATAAAACATCACTTTTGTCCTCGAAGAATCACTCTCTCTTACTTAGTCCCTAAAGTAAATAAAAAAATTAATTATCGAACTTTCAAATATCTATCACATTAATAATCCAACAGGGACCAATGTAATCAGATAATGTGAAAGTTGGAGGACTAATGTAATTGATATTTGAAAGTTTGAGAACTACTTATGCAATTAATTTAATTTAACGACTAATTAGAAAAAGAGATGACTAGTTTGGGGACGTATTGGAGATTTATTCTTCAATTAACTAATTCACTTATCTTCCAAAACACATTCTAAAAATGAAGATTTATCCAAAAGACCAACTGGTGAGCCCGGCAAATGAGATCAAGATCATGTTTCTTCAAGACTCAGATACCTTATCTGGTCCAAAAGTGTAAGAAACACCCCTATCATTCTCACCCACCCTCTTATTTCTTTATCTGGATCAGCCCAAAGTAGATCACATAAGAGTCCCTGATTCTGGCACATCCACTGGCCTTTCTATAGCTTTGATCTGATCCAAGCTCTCCATCTCAGGAGAAAGCCCACCATGCATACAAAGGATTTTGTCATCAATCACTGCAGTTACTGGCAAACAGTTGAAGCAATCTGTAAACATTCTTCCATAGACGAACACTGAATCTTCTCTTGCACTCATCATAAAACCCATAGATTCTGTTAATGGAGGCACATTCATGATTCCCTCGAAGAAGGAAAAAGTTCTCTGGGAACTTGATCTTGTACGCAAGGAGGAGGCATATAGTTTCTATGCTCTGTTTTCCTCTGTCTAACATAGTCCCCAAGGAATAGGTAATTGGATTGTGGTGGAAATCCACCATACTCAAACAGTCGCAACAGGTCAGGATATTGGCCATGTATGTCACCTGAAATTGATACAACCAAACAAAACCATGATTTTGTCAACTACCATTAGTTACACTTCCAATGCAAATGCAAGAAAAGGAAAATTTTCAATTTCATTTCAAGCAATTTTTAGGTGAAGAGTGAAGACTATTATTTTATCGGTGTTAACCACTTGGATCCCCTAGTCACAGTTGAGACTCTTCACCCCTCTTAGAGTATGTTTAGTAGGGATCGAACCTGGAAACTATTCCCACAATCTCAGTCTGCGTTGTCAACTGAGTCAAACTCTGGTAGGTGAATTACATTTTAATTTCTAGAGATTATATTAAAGGAAATGCTATGCAGTTACAATTGCAGTCATCATGCAGTTGTGGAAAGGTTTAAAAACTAAATGTTGCAGCAACAATTGTGTTTGTGATGGTAGATTGTAATTTAAAACATTGTTAATTAATGAGGAGACTCATTTCTGCAATGAAAATGCAGCTTATTTGATTAAATTTAAGGACTATGATGAAACATCAAGCAATTGGAATCAAAACACAAATTTTGAACAGCTCGGGTATGTATGTATATGTTAATTATTGATTAATTTGGTGGATTAAAAAACAGATTATACTTTGCTTGATAGCATCAAGTAGACAAATTGGAAATACCACAAATGTTAATGGGAGCTTCCAATTCAAGTAGGACTGGTTGGCTGAGGAAGATTTCTTTTGCTGTGGTGCAAAGGTTGCGAATTTCTGACTCCACCAGTTGAATCCGCTTTCCCCTGTTCTTCCTTGGTTCCAAAAGCCTCTCTATCATGCCATCCAATCCTTCCATTCCACGATTCTTCTACTGTTTCTCCCCTCGCTGATCTGACTAATTTATCTCTTAATTACAAAAAATAATGTTTTATTCTGTTTTGTCCTATTCTATTCTATGATTTCTCTTACCAACTCATGAGATGAAGCAACTTGATGCATGACAGAGCCAAAAAAGGATGGTAACTTTATGGGTTCAACGTGATATAGAAAAGAAGAATGAAATGTTCCAAGAAGATCGCAAATTTTAGGATATATTTGGGTTTGGAGTTGCTGATTTTTGTTTTATCAATTTGACTTTTTTTTTTATGGTTGGGAATCTGAGGATTTAATAGTTGTCAATGAATGGAAGGGAGAAGAGGCACTCACTATAATTAGGAAGGAGGAATCAGTTTCATGTGCTTAATAAAGGGCCTGTGTATTTGAGTTATGAAGTGTTGCATATGAAAATGTAGGTAGCAGCATTTGTTGGTTAATTGGTTTGCTAATAAAGAAAGCTCATTATGAGCACCACACATGAAGGAAAGCAATAGATAGATGGACGTAAGGTCTGTACTAATCTCGGTTCATGAATATAAAAACACTCATTGGCCTTAGGTGTTATTAGAGTTGGACATATGCGTCGCTTGGGTTGTTTAATTGCAAGGCTCATATAACTCATGAGTTATACAGGTTTAATTTATATATTTGTAAATCAATCCATTTATTGGCATAAAAAAATATTTTTTAATGATTTTTAATTACTTTAAAATTTTTATAAAAATGAATATAAATAAAACAAATTTTATAATGATTAAAAAAATAAAAAAAAAAACCATTATAAAGTAACTTGTGGGCCAACCTATTTAAATCACGAGTCTATCTGGATTAATGAAGTATAAAATAAAAGCATAGAATTGGCTTTTAAAACATTTCATAAGTCTTTTATCTTGCAACCAAACCGTATTGTATCATTGGAAAATTCTCCACTCATTTTCATCTCCAATGTACTTCATTTCATCTTAACTCAAAATTTAATTTTGGTGATTCAAAATATATGTAAAATTTAACTAATTACACCCTATTAAATGATAGTATTTCTAAAATACCCTTATTTAATTTAAATTTCATTTCTAATGATTCATTTTGTAATAAATATTATTAAGGATAATTTAGGAAATGCAATACAATTTTATGAGTTTGAAAAAAATTAATGATATTAACTAATATTATTAATTAGCATGAGTTAGTTAATTTTTACTAATATATTACCTTTGTTCCAAAACTCTTATTTGTTGTTACCATTTCAGTGCAATTCACATAATCATTAAATCCAAGCATGCTAATGCTAATAGTTAGTGGCCAGGAGTTTATATACTACCTCTAGTTTTATTTATAACAACTTTTTGAAAAGTTGTACTTGATCCTTATTATAAGAACCTTTTTAGATTGTCCCTTGCATTAATTGTTTTTTTATAAAAATACTCCATTAGTGGAGATAGGTGAATAATTAATAAATAGAGAAAATGACACAGTAGAGTAATTAAATAGAGAAAAAAAGATATTGAGTCTCAATAAATTCAAAGGTAATTTTCTTAATCCTCATGAAGTGGTTAAAAAAATCTTATATAATTAGGATAAGAGTTAATAGTTTGCAAGTGACCGGTTCAAACTTCGATGTCATCATCGTAATTAAGAACACACAAAATAACCACACAAAGTATTGAAGGGTGACAACATTAAACATCATAAGCATGATTTAGAGATAGCCTTGGCCAATTACAAATTAACCTCATTCCACTAATTTTGAAGAGAATTTAAATAAAGTTGAAATGAAAAGTGCATTCAAAATCGGATTAAGGTATAGTTATCCAGCTCTGTCAATCGCAGGCAAATGCTAAGAATTCAAAAGAACAAAACCCACCATACAGGTGGACTAATGAAAGTTTTTAAATTATTTGGAGGCTGAGAACCTTCCCCGCATTTGCTCAAAATTATAATTCATCTATGTTGGCCTAGTTCTCAACTACTTCTATGAGACTTGGCTCATAGTCGCTAGGAGCCTCAAATCCATGAAGATTCATCACAGTTGCTGCCACGTTGGCCAGTCCACCGCCGGGAAGATCATTTCGGAACCTGACACCAGGTGACAGTCCAGGACCTCCAATTGCAATTGGCACCTTCACACAAGCAGGGTAAGGTAAATATTAGAACTAAAGTAATCATGCTAGTTAACAATGAACCACTGTTATAACAGCTAACAACTGCTAAAGCTACCAGAAGTCATCCATATTCCATAACTCATTGAAGGCAGAGAAGAAAGTCATTGTAATTCTTGTCAATGAATAACTAGAATTTCTAAAACTTACTGGCTCAAGGGTGTGAGAGGTAAGAATCTGGATATTTCCATTCTTGTCAAGAAGAGGTTTTCCTGATTTATCCCTCTTCACCATGTCCTCTGCATTTCCGTGGTCAGCAGTTACAACATAAATTCCACCTACTTGCTCTATTGCATCAAGGATCATCTGCAATTACACGAACATATTAAGTAATACAATGAGTAACCATCTAGCATTCACCTCTTTTTTTCCTCATAGAGTAATCAGCAACAGCACATAACTAAATGCAAGGGCTATGGCCTTTGTTCTTTTTGGCATTCAGAAGACTTTTGGCCTTTTCCTCCATGAGAGAAGAATATTACTACAAATCTATTCCATAAGAATTAACCAAATTAAACAGAAACTGATTTAAAAAAATTAACCCTAAACACTAAAATTATAAAAATAAAAATGGCAACAAGACCCTTGGACCCATAACCCCAGCACAGATTGCACATTCTAGGGTTTAAAATGAGAGGATCCAACATATTTAAAAACTTAAAGTTCATACCTTCACAGCTTCATCAGCTGCCTTGCAAGCCACAATTGTTGCTTCAATGTCACCTGTATGCCCCACCATATCACCATTTGGTAGGTTGACACGTATCTAAGCAACAGACAAAATAAAAGGGTAAGTGAAAGTTCATTTGACCTGAACCATGATTCTCAAAATTGCCAAATGCCCCATTTAATTACCTGATCAAATTTCCTGCTAAGAATTGCATCTCTTGTCTTTTCAGCAATCTCCAGTGCCTTCATTTTTGGTTTGACGTTGAATGTAATCCCAGAGTCACTAGGAATTTCCACATATTCCTCCATTTCTGGGTTAAAATACCCAGAGCGGTTTCCATTCCAGAAGAATGTGACATGACCAAATTTGACAGTCTCACTGTTGAAGAAGAAATTCATACATGTAATTATGATGCTAGCATTTAACAGCAAACAAGTTCTACACATGAAGACTATATAGGGTAAATACTGCCACACAAACCCAACTCCAGGAGACAAAACAGAAAGTTAATTTATAAGGTAAGATTTTTTTTCGTGGGTCTACTGCCACTCCTATTTGTCTATTTTCACTCCTCTCTATCATCACTTTTATATCTATCCAAACTCTGCATTGGAATCTATAAAGGTTAGTTTATTCAGAAAATCTTATAACATCTTATAGACTTCTAATCATCCCAATCACTCCTGCCTCTAAGATATGCCTTTCTTTTCATTTGTTTTCCCTACAGATTGCATTAGGGTTCATTTTCTTTTAAGCAAAATGACAATGAACAATAAAACCAAGGGAGATAATATGCATGCAGCTAAAACCAAGGATGGAAGCTAAATCAAATTCATATATTCACATCATTTCTTCTTTAGACTATCTTTGACAAATTTAGGTTAAAAGGAAATATATATCATAATTGAATTTTTAGTTTTCTAATTCTGACCAGATCTAGCTTGCAACAAGTAATGACTATGATCAGATGAACCCAAAATTACATTAAACAAAAAGTGACAGTGAAAGCATGGAGTTTAGAAAAATTAAGAGTTATCTGTTTTAAAAAATTAACTTATCATCAGTTGATCATTGCAATTAATAATAGGAAATTTGCTTATAAGTATAAAGTTTAACTAGTATTAATTATAGGAAAATCAAATTAGTAGTTAGTTAAAGAGGAGTAGCAAACCCACAATTTCAACCTCCTTTTCACTTCTCCATCACATTGAACAAACCTAAGGGAATGGCTTTTAATGCATCACATTGTAATTACAAAACATTCACCAACAACAGTAGAATGATAATTTACGAAGACCAGGGATTTGCATGAGATTATATCATAGAAATCATACTAAAGACTAAAGTAGTGATAACTAACCTGCAAGCAAAAATCCGAATACCATTATTCACTAAATATTCACCAGATGTCCTGTCAATCTCTGGTGGAGAAACAAGGTAACGACTTGGAAGCTTCAATTCACCATCATATTCAAGCATCCCAGCATAGCGGATCTTAGGGTAACGAACTCTGTCAAATTTGTCAAAATTTTCATATTCAAGAGCTTTAGCAATCATGACCATACGATCTGCTCGGAAATTCACTGTAACAACAGCATCTCCATCAACTATTGGGCCGACAGGCTTCCCATTCTCATCAATGATAACAAAAGGAGGCAGATACTGGTCATTGGCCTTTGGTTCTTCCCTCAGTTTCTTGACAGCTTCGAGAGCACTTGTAAACTTGTGAGGGGCTTCTCCAAGAACTTGAGCATCCCACCCTCGTTTAACAACATTCCAGTCGTTCTGCAGTTAGTTTGAAAATATTTTTATCATCACAAATACCAAAATAAAAATACACAAATACTTCCAAGTGAAAGCAAATTTTCTCTCTCTATGAAACTTTGTAGAGTTGATTTACTTAATAAGAACTTTCAATTTAACGGTTGGATCGATGAAAATCAACATTTATAAAAGTTATTAAGTGGAGTAACTACTAGTAGTGTAACTTGATCTCCGCCTATATATATATATATATATATATATATATATATATATATATATATATATATATATATATATATCGCAAAATAAATTTGAGATTGTAAAGTTACCCACAAAGACACAGTTTCAATAAATAACTTTATGTTTCCACACCACACAGGTCAGTATGAATAAGTTTTCATTGTTGTTGTATAGTTTCTATTAGCCCATCGATTTCACCTTTTAAGAACCTGTAGCTGTCTTACATACAAACCTGGAGGTACAAAAATGTTCTTTTTTCAAAATTTTCTGTTTTTAAAAAGGGGGAGATGGAGAAAAGGCTGTAGCTGCTAGTGCATCAAATTAAAACTAAAATCCAAAAATAGCAGCAGTGAGAGATGTGCCTGACTACAAATTATAGGTCATTTGCAGGCCACCGATGCTATCCTTGCATCAATGTGTAATACCTCATAACGGTCCATAGTGCAATACATTCGACCTCCACCTGATGCTATCCTTGCATCAATGCCTTTCTCACGCAATTCTGCAAGATCCTTTTCAAGAGTTTCAACAAATCCGACACTTGATCCATCTAAAACATCACGACCATCTGTAAGAATATGGCAACGAATTCTTTTAGCACCTCGCTCACTGACACCTTTAAGCAACAACTGTACAAAGGCAGATAATTAGAATTAGAAGGAATCAATTTTAAAGGGATGAAGGTACAAAAGTTCCAAACTTAAATACTCACCTGCAACTGATCAAGTCTAGAATGGACTCCACCATCACTCAGTAACCCAATAAGATGCAATGTGCCAGTTTCAAAAGATTCCTTTATGTAATTGAAACCTTCTCCTTCATAAATTTTTCCAGAGGCAAGAGCAAGGTCAACAAGCTTTGCACTGCAATCACAAACCAAGATATCTCAATCCTCATACCCATACCATACATGCTTGGAATTTATTTAAAACAAGAAAATTAAAATGAAAGACAAAAGACCAAATAGAACAGTTAACAGGGAAGGTGTGAACACCTGATTTTGACCAGTCAAAATCGGGTGTTCACAGAAGGTATTTCAAGATAGTTAGCAAGCCCTTTTGCAAGGGTAAATTCAGATTCCACTACAGAAATTTATTAAAATTAAGACCAAATACATAGTATACCCAGAAATAAGAATACAAAGTTCTTAGGAAAAGTGAAACACTGTAAGACAAAGAAAGGATCTTCTGATTATTGCATTGGATCCTAGCTAAAAACTAAACGAGGCAAGAGTAAATCTAATAACACTAACACCTCTAGTATAATTCAAGAAACAATGCAGACCAAACCATTATATTAACTTAAAAAAGAAAAAAAGAAAAAGTAGCTGAAAAGTACTTTTCCTATTTGTCATTTGATTTTTTTTTTTTTTAACTATTGTAACACATGAAATAGAGTAATTTCAAATTACTCTATCCAAACACAAGGTCAAAATGTACAACATCTCATGAGTGAAACGTATAAAATCAATCAGTATCCAGCAATCACCAATTGCAGTCAAACCCAAAAAGCTGAATCTATTAATATAACATGAAGGTGGTTCATGGTAAATGACAGAGAAGATGATATGCTAATTTAACTTACCCCTGAGCAAATATGCGGCCAGCACCAAGTGCATTGTGACCAACTTCACTGTTGCCCATGTCATCATCTGTAGGAAGTCCTACTGCTTTACCATGAGCCTTAACCAATCTCCAATGCTCAGGAGCACCCTATATAACAAAAAAAAAAAAAACGGAACCAGTTCATATTAAATAAAAGACAGAATGAGGAACCAAAAATCCAAATCAAAAGATCCGTTTAGTTTGAGAAAATATCTTCTATTTCCATTTTCTAATTTCTTCGTTTATAAATCTTTGAAGAAAAGAAGAAAACGTTAACAGACACTAACAATGAATCTCAAGTAGATAGAGCGTAAAGAAGCGATGAAAATAGCAGATCCACTGAAATCCAAAAAGAGTAGAGAAGATTAGTT
Source organism: Sesbania bispinosa (assembly GCA_026901365.1). NCBI lineage: Eukaryota > Viridiplantae > Streptophyta > Magnoliopsida > Fabales > Fabaceae > Sesbania > Sesbania bispinosa. The sequence goes on from QLOH01000891.1 coordinate 115,468, forward strand.
ACGTTTTTTAGGGAATCCATGGTAGGTGTCTCAGCGATGTGGATGCAATTGTACTGATTGGCGTTGGCCTCGCCCCAACCGTCCAATACCACAACAGCCACCTGCTTACCCTTTGGAAGCTTTGGATGATCCGCTAATTTCAATGAACTTTTCATCTTTCCTGCGTTTTCTTCAGATTCAACCCATAAATCAGAATCGTTTGGAGGTTAACACTTCCATGGTTGTTATAAACAAGAGAGAAAGCATCACAGATAGAAAATGAAGAGTAAAAAACATACCTAACTCTCTCTGTGGAAGAACAAGAAAGGTGAATCTATTCGCGAGACCAAACACCACTGCAGCAATGCAACTACCCAACCTTGTGTTGAGATGTGTCTCTATAAATACTAGTGTGCTAACAGGGCCTGCGTCTCGCCTTTTTCTTTTTCTTTTCTTTTCTTTTTTTTTTCTCTTCTAGAATAGATGACTTGTGTTTTTCAAGAGTTTTTCAAGAGGCATAATTACGTTTACACGGAAATAATATTCTAAGGAATGATGTTTTTAGAAATGTTATTCTGAATAAATTTAAGATTTTATTTGATTCATGTTTAATATTTTTAGAAGTTTTTTTTTTACGGTTAATATTTTAGAAGTTAAGTAATAGAAAAAATGGGAATAAAATTATATTATACTATAATAAATATAACTTTTTTTTACTTCCATACCATGGGAAAAAATATTCATTTCCATTACAGGAATAAAAATAATAAAATATGAGGTAATGAGAATATCAGTTTTTCTTAAAAAAAAATAATATCATTTTTTTCAAACGTGTGTTGCAAGTTCGCTTTCTAAAAAAAAAAACAAAAAGCCTGTTAGTTTCGATTCGGTGTGCAAGGTCATACCCACAGAAATAAGGGCGGCTACAAAGTCCAAACACATCTAAGCTTTAGCCAGCTGATTTTACTAGCGAGCACAAACACCAAAACGCACTTTTTTTTCCCTATACTTTTTCTTTCATAAAACAAAAATTCCTTCCATATACTGTATTTTCTATTTTTCTTTCCCTTTGATCTGTCATTCCACATATCTTAATATCTACCCGTCCTTTCCCGCGTGTGCCTTGGTATAAAATTTTAAGAATAAAAATTAAAGGAGAAAAAAACAAATCTTTCTTTGTTTTTTTGAATTTTTCGAAATATCTCTCATTATTTCCTTATGTAATGTAAAATTGACAAATGAAATTAAAATAATGTGCATCTTTTCGTTATAAAAAAATTTGGAAGACATAATTGTGCCCCAGTTTAAGACATAAAAAGTCTCAAAGCGTAAAGAACACAATTTACATTTACCTTACTAATCCTTTGAAATTATATGCATATTCTTTTCATTTACTTTTTCGTCAATAGCTTTTTAATATAAAATTGCCCCAAATATAAATTATCTGTCTAAATTTAATATGGGCAATTATTTCCTTATTTTAATATGATTTATTGTAATTTTAATAATAAAATGGATAATTATTACCAGAGTTTAACACATATATATATATATATATATTTCTATGATGAGAATTAATGAAAGATATAAACGTCGTGTATTTCCTTAATAATATAAAACAAAAAATGTTGACTGTTAATTGTTGTAATTGTAAATGACATATCAATGCATATAGATAACCAATAAATGTGAGAATTGAAAAATACTTGAAATAACAATAACAAATTTTTTATATTAAAAGCGCAAATTAAGTGGAGATGTATGGTTCGTCAATAAGGTATCATGTTGTCTCCTTTACACTTTATTTGGTATGTGAGAAGTATTGCAAAAATAAAGGGGCAAGATAAAAGTAGTTCAGAGATAAGTTATTTCTCAAGTTCGGTACCACCAAGAAATAGCAAAGAAATTTATAAATTTATCCCCCTCATAGGTGAGATTCAATGAATAAATAATGGGGAGAGAGTAATGAACGACAAATTGTAGGAACAGGGAGTGAACAAAGCAGGTGGCGATGGAGCGACATGGGCAATGGGTGAATGAAATGTGGCTCGGAGTAGTGGAAGCGGTTGCTACTAGTTCGGGGTGGCCGTGACAGAGACTGAGGTAGTGGATGGTGGTCTTATATATGGATGAGAGGAATGGAGCTTCTGCTTTGAGGGAGGGAAGGAAAATAGAGTTGTAGAAACGTGGCCTTGCGTTTCAGTGCTTGCAGTAGCTCGAGAGTCCGACCAAGGTGTGCCACACAGTGGGGCTTTGTCACGGTGGCTAGTTCATGGTAGTGCAATGAAGTGGTGAGATAGAGACTTGGGAACAACAACTTAACTTAGGAAGAAGGTGATCGTAACTCGTAAGGATGATGACCATAGAAATGGAATAGAATGTTAGAAAGGGATTATGGAACCATCTCCAATGCTCTCTCTCCACTAGCTTTTTTATTAATAAAATTAATAAAAAATATTATTTCTCTCTTATCCCTTCAATCAAACCAAACAACTCAATTTCATACTTTCTCCCACATTTCTTACTTACTTCTCTCACACCAAACAACTCATATAAAATCATGGGCTTTGATTTGGTACGGTCAGAAATCAGTAGCTAGTGTAGTCACCGACTATAAGTTTAGATTCCGAGATGCATGTTCTCTAAATGTCGATTTAACATCTTGCCATTTGAGTCGTTTGATAGTCAGTGACTACACTGATTTCCAACTACACCAAATGCATGTCCATAAATCATCTCTAATTCAACCCTACTTCACTCTTTCACATTTCTCCATTCTCTATTTGTGTATTATCTATTTCTTTGTATCTACCAAACAGTGTGTTAGGGTATGCTTGAGAACATGGAGGGAAAGCCATATGAGAGAAATTGAGGGAGAGGACTTTGTAAATATTGAACATTCCAAAATACATGAGATAATAGGTTACTACAATTCTTTTCCCTTTTTTCCCCCTCTAACTCATTTTAACAAATAACGCTTGATATTTATTTTCTCAAATAACGTGCCTGAAAAATTAAATTCAATCCAATAATATAGTAACAAAATTATAAAGGAAACACAGTGCCTATGGCCCCGCAAATTACCCCAAAAAAAAAACTATAAAGGAAACATAAAAACTAAAAAGAATAACGTGGCTATGAGCGAATATTCCGGATATTCTTTTTCCAACTCTTCCATTTCGAGTTCTTTAAAGTTTCAACGCAAAACATGCCACCGCAAAATCACAACTAATAGAATAATGTACAGTGTAAAATTGATTTTTGAAAAAGAGAATGGATCATGACTGGTTTGTTTTTAATTATTAATTTTATATAATTCAAGTATACATTGTTTTATAAGTATAAGACACAAGTATATATAAACTAGGATAATAATAATCATTAATCAATACAAGTTGAAATAAGATAGACGAGACCACATAATTCTAAAATTCCCAATTAAAATAAATAAACCCAAAAATCCCCTTAATAAAATCCTATTTCCAAATTATATATACACCATAAACTATTACAAGAGGTATAAATATCTACCCGCATCACATCAGCATGCAACTTTGGTCACTTTTTTTAGTTGAGTACGGCTAGCAACGCATTATCTAACACACTTTATGTGATTAATTAAAATTCACATGGCTTCCACCAAATTATGTGGATCTCACTCTCAATGTGATGGGACTCATATAACTTTTAACCAATCATATAAAGTGTATTGAAAAGAGTGTGTCAAAGAGTGTGTTGTTGGCACTTTTCTTTTTAGTTTACCAACAAAGAGACTTTTTAGTCTATCATAAGTTATAACTAACTAGCTCATAAAGGTGATTGTTTATGGACTCCACTTGCCTATATGGACTTGCTACTGATGATAAAGAATTGCCGAGGATTACCCCCTGTCATCGTTGTAATTTATTTTTAAGATTCCATTTATTTTCCAGTTAGAGAGATTCCAAACAAATGTTTGAACAATTGAGATTAATTGTTATTTTTATCCCGCATATCTTTATCTTTATATATATAAAAGTAAAGTAGTAAAAATGACCTATGAAATATAAAATAAAGACACAATAGTAAACTACTTTAAATAAAACTTTTAAAAATAGAAAGTATTTTTTACATTTTAAATGATTAATATTATGCATCACCATTAATTAACTATAGTAATTACATTAAAGTGAATATCAAAATAAAGATAAAATAATAATAATAATAAATATAAATAATGATAATTTAAATTTTATTTAAAAAGATAATAAACTTAAAACATTCTCAAACACTTAGAAAATTATTTCATAATTATGTTGATAGTAATTATTTAATTATAGTTATTTTTTATATCAAATATCAATATTATGTAAAGCTCATTTTAACAATTTCAAAATTAAAAGGGAAAAGTTTATAACATAAATAAAATATAATACAGAATTTTAAATATAATAAAATAATTTTTAAAAGGTTAAAATTAATTTTAAAAAATAAAAATACAATATAAAATTTGAAACATGCTCAAATACTTAAAAATTATTTAATAATTATAATAACAATAATTATATTAATTATTTAATTACAGTAACCTTTATTATACCAAACATCAATATTAAAGCCAATTTTAACAATCAATATTAATAAAATATTTATAACATAAATAAAAATATAATGTGAAATTAAAAACATATTAAAATAATTTAGAAAATTATTTCATAAAAGTAAAAATATAATTCGAAATTTAAAATATGCTCAAACACTTAAAAAATAATTTTACAATTATTTTAATAATAATTATAGAAAATTTATCATATTAAATAATAATATTAAAGACCAGTTTAACAATTTTAATATTAAAAAAGGTTTATAACAAAAATAAAAATATAATACGAAATTGAAAACATAATGAAATAATTTAATAAAAATGAAAAATTTAATTTAAAAAAATAAAAATACAACATGAAATTTGAAACATGTTAAAACACTTAAAAAATAATTTTATAACTATGTTAATAATAATTATTGTAATTATTTAATTATAGTTATCTTTATTATATCAAATATAAATATTAAAGTCTATTTTAACAATTTAAAATTTTAAAACATAATAAATTAATTTAAAAAATATACAATTTTTGTTATAATAATTATAGTAAATTATTATATCAAAATATCAAATATCAATATTAAAAACCATTTTAAAAGTTTAAATATATTAAAAAAAAGGTTTATAAGATAAATAAAAATATACTATGAAATTTAAAATAATATAATTTTTTTTATAATTACTTTAATAGTAATTATAATAATTATTTTATTTGTGTTCTTACGTGGGTTTTCTATTTTTATTTAAAAGGTCTTTGTAATCTAGGATCAAGAACAACTTTTATTAGTTTTCATGTTTTGCAGATATCAAAGTCTCAACTAAATATTTAAAAAAAAATAAATTGTGATTAGCTATGATCATCTTCATTTGATTTCTGTGTTTTCCTTTCAATTTTATTGTTCATAGTGATTATTGAAAGATTGAAAATGTACCAGAATTTCTATAATTGGTGACTTATCTGTGTATGTGTTGCAACAATTTAGCTATTTTGCAAAATTTCACTACATAAGAAAATTAAAATTTGATTTGATTCTAGGTAAAACTACTAGCAAAGTTTTTTTGTGATTGATGAACTGAGCAATATCTATAGCTATAACCCATAAAATTTTAGTTCTATTCAATTGTACTGCCAAATGCAAACATATATAAGTTAGCAAGAAAATTATTGGTGTTTAGAAAGAAATATTATAGTTTGGTCTATTTGAATTTAAACCTTAAAATAAAATAATGAACTTTACGTCTGAAATCAATTACAATAATCTTAAAGTCCTATACAAGAGGTATACTTGGAGCACTAGAAAGAACAATTTAAAAGGCCATTCATTTTTTTTACATCCTATACTAGAAGAATTACATAAGCAATAGAAAAAATCTCACTAAGAGGTCATTCCATAAGCATTTGAGGTAACAAATTATATATTATATTGTATGAATTTGTCATTATAAATCAGTTAACAAATCAAATAAATAAAATCTTTTCAAATAAATAAAAAGATATAAAAGACTATAAGATATATATATATATATATATATATAAATAAGAGTGTGTTAGAAATAAAAGATATAATCATTTAATTTAACACTCTTTGATAAATGAGAATGGGGAATGGTGGTGAGGCATATTTTTAGTTAGATAAATGGGTTCGGGGAGCAATTATAGGACAACTCATTATCAACCTTAGAAAAGAGTTAGTTATCCCATTAAAAATGTTATATATAAAAAAAAAATTGACAAACTACAAAAAAGAATAATAGTTTTTTTTTTAAAGTGTACTTTTGAAACTTTTAGAATATTTAGATAATCATTTTTTAAAAAAAATATTATGTAATGAATAAATTAAAATAGTTTTAAAAGTTAATTACTATAGTTTTTAACTTCTTTTATAAATACAATTTAAAATAGGATTTAATGCATATACACTGAAAATATAAAAAGTTCACATGTTGGGGTGGAAATAAGGAAAAAGGGAAGTAGTTTGAGTTGGTTGGGAAATATTGTGAAAATGAAAATTTGAGCAAGTATAAGAATAAAAGATGAATAGAGAAAAATAATCATTCACATTAATATACAATTTTTAACTATCATATATTATGAATTCTATTTATTAAAAAATTATTATATGTCTTTTTTTGTTAAATTATAATTGTATGTCTAATATAACAAAAATGTCCCGCGCATAACACGAGTACACAGACTAGTTATATCTAAAAGGAGAGTAGTGAATAGCAATTTTTGAAGCCAAAACTAAGTCTATTTAAGTAAATGTTTGTTTTCTTTTTATTTTAATTTTTTTTAAATAAAGATTTGAATTTTAAATTGAATAGTGAGATTGGAAACTACACCCTATAATAAATGTTAGATATTGTTTCCCAATACATCATATATAAAAATACTCCCTCCATCCCTTATTATAAGACCCTCTCAACCGTTTCACACAGTTTAAGAAAAATTGGTTTGATATTGGTCTTTTAAGAAAAATAATAGCATTCCAAATATACCCCTATTTAAAAGTCATTGTATTTTAGAAACATTAATGGTGACATGGTGGAAGACTCCAAAATTCACTTTCCAATGAGGTAGTTGAACATATGAGCTAAAACTTCATTAATTATTCACACTCATCAATATATGGGGAATAAAAAGAGTTGAATATTAATGAAATGCAACTATGGAAAAAATAATTAATTACCAAAGAGTCTTATATGAAGGGACATCTAATTCTCTTAGAAGGGGTCTTATAAATAGGGATGAGCAGTGAAATTTATTCTCAGTGGTCTTCAATTTTCTTTTTCAGAAGCTCGAAATTTCTTCTCCCCCATTTCTTCTTTTTCCCCTCTTCTACGTGACTCTTTTCTTCTTCATTTCGTCCCACTGAAATTTGGACCAGCAGGAGTTTGTTGAAATTACAGGGTATAACAGGTTTTGTTAACTTTTAGTTTTGCATCAAGGGCATTGTAACTTTAGTTTTGCAGTTGTAACACTGGTCAATGAAATCCAAGAAATCAGGCGACATTTCAGACCTGTAGACACTTATAATATGAGAAAACATTAAAAAAGCATGCCAAAGAGATATGTGGCTCAAACTTGTAATGCTAGCTGGGACCTTGGCCGATCAATCCGTCAGGTTAGTATTTTAAGTATGCTATGTTCACTGCATCTGTTACTCGAATCTAGAATCTATCTCTGTTCTAAGATGAAGCTGCCACATATTACTCATATACGCTTATTAGAGTGGATGGTTTAGAGGCAAGGAAGCGGAGTACACTATGGACCAAGTGTTGGACTTGGGTTTTAGGATTCCCAATGTAGGGAGAATGTATTCCAGAACAAAGTCAGGGTTGTTAGGAGTTAGTTGGTAAGGTGTATGGGGAGCCTAAAAATAGGATGAGCTGTATTGGGAGTGGGTGATGCTTTTAGTGAGTGTCAGCTAGGCAGGGATCTTTCCCTGAGGAGCCATAGGCTCTGGAGTGTGGTGCTGAATGCATTTCTCTGTAACAAAAAAAGTCATGTTTGATGAATATATAGTTACATATGGAAGGTGAAACTGCTGGTTTAAATTGCTTATGTTGAGTTCATTCTAACGGTAAAAAATCCCTTGTTTGTACATTCTATCATGGTGTGTGTGTGTGTAATTGATGCAAAGAAAATACAGGATAGATAAAACTTAATACTTTCCATCTCCGATTGCACCTTTTGGTGACAATGTTACTTTAGGTTGTGATCTGATTGCACCTTTTGCCTCAGATTATTGTTTAAGATTTTAAAATCCAGCGAGTATTTTATTTTGTTGCCTTTATATACCTCTAAGCAGAAGCATCAAGTTGACTTTTTAGTATAAGTAGAAGCTCTCCTTATTTTTGAGATAGAAATAAATTGATTATATTTTGATGTTTTATATTTTATGTGTTTTTGCTACTTTTTATCAACAAGTTAACTTTAGTACTTTGAAATGTTGAATTTTTTAAATGGTTTGGTTCTATATTGAACATAAAGAGATTGAGAAGGGAAAATCAAGTCTTCATGGAACTTGAAAAAAGATGAGAGAAGACTACTGTGTAAATGTCACATTAGCACACCCTCAATGATAGTGGATGTCATCATAACCTGTAGCATCAAATCAAATAGAATAGAAGTTACACACATTACACTTTCTAATGTCAGTACAGTTTTATGAATAGAAATAGAAAACGTTCTCTACTTGATCATTGCCGGTAGGAGATTCTCTAAGGGTCTCTGGAGGCACAAGTGGCATGTTTTCACTCTTCTTAGATCTATTCCCCATAGAGCTATTCTCCATTTGTCTTATAATTTGGTTTATTAGAAAGGGAAATTTACATTGTGCTATTTCTTTTGTTTATTGTTTTTTTTTTTGTTGTTCATTTTGTTTATTTTGAGTTTTGAAAAACTTTTCCACTAGAGAAGTAGTATGTTTATCATCAACCACATAAATCTACTCTGAAGTTTCAAATGTAAATTGAGATATGATCATTTAAAGAGTAGAACTAGAAGTCTAAATGAAATATAATAAAAGGCTTAAGCTTCAAAATTTAAAAGGCATGTATTACTAAATTATTCAGCGGCTACTCTGTTTTACTCAATAACATTGATTTTGGCAATATGGTAAAACATGGCTGGAAGGAAGAAAATTACATGTATTCATCTATGTTTTTTCTTTTTTTTTTTGTTTTGTATATTATTGAACCCATAGACCCAAATAATACATAGGGAATTATGCATAGCTGTTTTGATGTTTGGGTAGGAAATGTCCGTGGAACACGTTGTAGCCATGGGCATAAGTCGTATGTATTATCAAAATTATCTCTCTTTATATCAATAAATATAAAATATATTAAATTAAATAATATATCTTTTTATTGATATTTAAATATAATATTAAAAATTGTTATTTTAAATACAAATTAGAAAAAGCTTCCAAAACGTTGTCTTATAAATAAGACGGAGGGAGTACCATTTTTTTTTAAACAAGTATCCCTTGGTGGGCCCTAAAAGTTCCAACCCTTCACCTCCCCAAACTATAGCTAGCTCCGAGTACCCTTATATACTTTTTCTCCTTTAGCATCACCACCTCCGTCACCACTAACATCACTGAAAACCGCCACCACTGAATCTCCCTCACATCTTTTCCTTTCTTCATTTTTTCTCTTTTCTTTGATCTTTCCCAAAAAAAACTACATCTCCACCATTAATCTAGCTCCAATTTCTCACCCCACCTTCTTTGTGTCATAGTAACCTCACGAGCCCACACTTTTTTTTGTAGTCACGCATCATTATCACACTATCTTGAGGTGTAAGCCTATAACTACATATGAAAACATCCATAGGACCACTGAGTTGCACTACCACTCAATCGCATTCGAAGTCATTATCGTGTGGCAAGTCAAGTTGCAAGTAGACTAGAATACCATGTCCAATTCCTCCATATGCACCATAATATCACACTACTGCAAGCAGCTTTTGCCAACATCTTTCCATCTAATACCACTTAGTCGCACTTAAAGTTGTCGTTGTGTGACAAGTCATATCGTTGTTGAACCAGAATCATCATGCCTAAACTCTATATGCACCATAATCTCCCGTTATTACAAGTAGAACCGTCGATGCCTTCCCATCCCAACACTGTCACACAACTATCGCCCCCCTCAACTAATGTCTTCACCATTACTGCAACCCCAACTTCCAGTGACTAGTGTTTACTGTTAGGATGAAGGCGCGAGTATTGAGGAAAACTTGAAAAAAAAATAGTAGACACGTGTACATTGCACATCCACCCTTGTAAGAAGGCTACAACTACTCTACCACTTAGGAAAGGCACCCGTAGAATTTACCTTTCTTTATCTCTCTCTTTCTCCTCTCTACCAAACCCATCATCATTCTTAATTATAATATTTGAAAGTTTTAATTTTAAAAAAACTATCTAATTAGTAGACAATTAATTTAAGGGCCCGCTAACGAGTGCCCTAAGGGCATTGGTTAAGGATCCATATATAAAAGGTTTTATTGGAAATCAAGGCATTGATTGCATCTAGAACATTAAAGGTTACACACTTCAATAAAAAAATTTCTATATGTGGATCCTTAACCAGTGCCCTAAGGGCACTCGTTAGCATTTTTCTTAATTTAATAATGTTTTGTGAATATATCATTTTATCTAACGATCATTGATTAAAAAATCAAGTCTTGATAAAAAAATCAAGAAATGTGTTATAATATGATAAACAAAATGACTCATAATCATCATCACATCTCATAAAATGCATGTGTATAATTATTAATTAATTGATTAAGTTTACATTTGTACATATGTCACATAACTTTATCTTCCCTAAAAAAAGTCACATTCGAATCTTCTCTTGTTTTTAATTAAAGAAGAAAAAAACATTTGATCTCTTTTTTTTAAAGAGGCTTCTTGTATCATTTTTTATTTATTATCCTACATACATTATTTCTTACTATATGTTGATAATTTGGGTACGAGACACTTTCTTTCTAACATATGTAATTTCTCTTGAATTAGTAGCTTTATAGAAGAAAAATATTCTTCAAATTGGGAGAATTTTATGATTGATATATAGAGGATATAAGAGTAATGACTAAAGTGATGATGGTCATCATTACACCAGGGTGGAAAATTGGGTTTGACCCATTGGTTCAACTTGTATAATCCACAAAACTAGACTAGTTAGGTTATATAACTTAACCTACCAACATACTTTGACCCACCGGGTCATTTAAGAATTTTTTTTTCTTTTTTTTTTCCTTTTTTTGGCGAGCTGAGGCACATCAACCAATCATTCTATAGCAACTTTTTCATTTTTTATTTTTAATTTGTTGGCGAGCCAACCCGCATATAAGCTAGCAAGGTAAGCTTAACTTGCTCACCCACCTTTCAAAAATGGGTCAACTCATCCCACTTCATTTTTTGGGGTTGATGGAAGGTCAAAGTAAGTTGGTCCATTTTGTCATCCATATTCTCCAAACACCTTAGTCATTCCTCTAAAGTAAATGAAACAAAGAAACCTTCCTTTGCCCCCCGTTAGCACTACAAAAAGGAAGTAATTGTTTCACATTTGCATGGATACTTGTGTCAACATTGCTATGCTTGGGTTATGTGTGATTAGGCAAAGGAATTTTTTTTCCTGCCTTGTTAACCATATGAGGCATTTCCCTTACCACGATTTACAGTTATTGCATGGATCCTAGAAAGGTTTTAGGATATTTTAAATATTTTAGAATCCTTATTTTGATACGTTCACTACTCCAAAGTCTAACAGTGAATTGGAGTTTGGTTGTAATGCTATAAATAGGTTATTTTTTTTACTTGGTTTGTGATTATAAGGGATATTTTCGTGCTAATTTTATCGCAACCTTTTTGTAATATAAAAATAAATATTTGTTGATGGTTTTATTAAACTCAAAAGAACAAGTGTCCTGGTATGTCTTTGTGAACATTTAGGACTATGAAGTTTGCATTAGATGAGAGGTGTCTATTAAATTTGGTCCCAAATTTGACAAGAGCTACTTTGTAGGTCATTCTAAGGAAACCAAGCAATATTACTTCTCAGCTTAGGAAAAGTACTTGTCGCACAAATTTTTGTGTTCCTAAAATGATATTTGTCTCCCGGGAAACTTTGTGGGAGGATGTTTGAACTTGAAGGAGTTCAAGGTTCACAAAGTGTCACTAAACTAATGATGGGATGTCATTAGGGTGCACAAGACATTTGTAAAAGGATATCCTGCATTGATAAAACAAGGCCTAAATAAGTTTAGTAGGATATGTCATCAACATGAAATATATGGGTTTCTCATAACACAAGCAAGATGTTTATTTCATGGATCAAGGTGAGCCTATGAATTATGAGAAAGTGGTGTATAGCCTAGATTCCAAGAAATGGTTTAATTCATGGGATTCAAGCTAGATTTTCCATTTAATGATGTCATAAAAAAGTTTTCTTTTCATCAAGAACAAAGATGGATCTTATGTTTTGATGGGTTTCTGGCAAGCGAACCAAAAATTCAGTAGTATAATAGTAAGAAGAGTTATCGTATCCATAGGGAACAGTCAATTCGCGTATAGTCGTGATCTATTTATCAAGGGAAAACAACGGATTTATAAAAGTATTATTGCGTAAATTGTAAATGGAAAATAAATAATCAATGAAATTAGAAAGGAAGAGTTAGAGACACTTTACTTGGATTAGGATTGAACTCCATATCATCACACCCTTTGTGCATGTAAAAACTATCTATTATTTTAGGTTTACTCTATAATACTGTAGACAAACTATATTGCTTATGACCCCGAGTTACCAGGCGCCACTCACACTCAAAGATAATCTATGCGGGCTCTCCCAAGCGACGGACTTACCCTCGGCTTATTTTGTTTTCTTTATTCTGTTTGTAAAAGAACTAATTGATAAACGAGGCCTAATCCTGTAGACGCACCTTCATTAGAGCACTCACACTACCCATCACTCATTAGGATACATCCATGTGTCGGTCCTGGATTGACAATCAACTAATCCTTTGCTATCGATACTAAGGCCTAATCCTGTAAATGCCCTTCACTAGAGTACTGTCACTACCCATCGCTCATTAGTAATGCTCATGTGTCGGTCACAGAGTACCGAGTCCTCTTATTCAATCAAAGTTTGGGTTTCCTATGTCTAGGCTCCCCCATCCTCAATCCTAGTCAAAACCAGCCTATAACTCCGGCGCAAGCGCGGAAGTCAGGGATTAAGCACAGAATAAGATTACCAATATTATAGACAGAGAGCTCAGGAAATAATAATATAGAGTTTACATACACTTTGGGATAGAATCAATTACATTCAATTCTAATGGAGAGTTAACTACACAGGGTAGCCATACAAACCACCGAAGATGTTGTCACCATCTAATTAGTAGACAATTAATTTAAGGGTCCCGCTAACGAGTGCCCAAGGATCCACATATAGAAGGTTTTTATTGGAAATCAAGACATTGATTGCATCTAGAACATTAAAGACTACACACTTCAATAAAAAATTTCTATATGTGGATCCTTAACCAGTGCCCTAAGAGCACTCGTTAGCATTTTCCTTAATTTAATAATGTTTTGTGAATATATCATTTTATCTAACGATGATTGATTAAAAAATTTAAGTCTTGATAAAAAAAATCAAGAAATGTGTTATAATATGATAAACAAAATGACTCATAATCATCATCACATCTCATAAAATGCATGTGTATAATTATTAATTAATTGATTAAGTTTACATTTGTACATATGTCACATAGCTTTATCTTCCCTAAAAAAAGTCACATTCGAATCTTCTCTTATTTTTAATTAAAGAAGAAAAAATACATTTGATCTCTTTTTTTAAAGAGGCTTCTTGTATCATTTTTTTATTTATTATCCTACATACATTATCTCTTACTATATGTTGATAATTTGGGTACGAGACACTTTCTTTCTAACATATGTAATTTCTCTTGAATTAGTAGCTTTATAGAAGAAAAATATTTTTCAAATTGGGAGAATTTTATGATTGATATATAGAGGATATAAGAGTAATGACTAAAGTGATGATGGTCATCATTACACCAAGGTGGAAAATTGGGTTTGACCCGTTGGTTCAACTTGTATAATCCATAAAACTAGACTAGTTAGGTTATATAACTTAAGCTACCAACATACTTTGACTCACCGGGTCATTTAAGATTTTTTTTTTCATTTTTTTTGGCGAGCTGAGGCACATCAACCAATCATTCTATAGCAACTTTTTTATTTTTCATTTTTCATTTTTAATTTGTTGGCGAGCCAACCCGCATATAAGCTAGCAAGGTAAGCTTAACTTGCTCACCCACCTTTCAAAAATGGGTCAACTCATCCCACTTCATTTTTTGGGGTTGATGGAAGGTCAAAGTGAGTTGGTCCTTTTTGTCATCCATATTCTCCAAACACCCTAGTCATTCCTCTAAAGTAAATGAAACAAAGAAACCTTCCTTTGCCCCCGTTAGCACTACAAAAAGGAAGTAATTGTTTCACATTTGCATGGATACTTGTGTCAACATTGCTATGCTTGGGTTGTGTGTGATTAAGCAAAGGAATTTTTTTTCCTGCCCTGTTAACCATATGAGGCATTTCCCTTGCCACGATTTACAGTTATTGCATGGATCCTAGAAAGGTTTTAGGATATTTTAAATATTTTAGAATCCTTATTTTGATACGTTCACTATTCCAAAGTCTAACAGTGAATTGGAGTTTGGTTGTAATGCCATAAATAGGTTTTTTTTTACTTGGTTTGTGATTATAAGGGATATTTTCGTGCTAATTTTATCGCAACCTTTTTGTATTATAAAAATAAATATTTGTTGATAGTTTTATTAAACTCAAAAGAACAAGTGCCTGGTATGTCTTTGTGAACATTTAGGACTATGAAGTTTGAATTAGATGAGAGGTGTCTATTAAATTTGGTCCCAAATTTGACAAGAGCTACTTTGTAGGCCATTCTAAGGAAACCAAGCAATATTACTTCTCAGCTTATGAAAAGTACTTGTTGCACAAATTTGTGTGTTCCTAAAATGATATTTGTCTCCCAGGAAACTTTGTGGGAGGATGTTTGAACTTGAAGGAGTTCAAGGTTCATAAAGTGTCACTAAACTAATGATGGGATGTCATTAGGGTGCACAAGACGTTTGTAAAAGGATATCCTGCATTGGTAAAATAAGGCCTAAATAAGTTTAGTAGGATATGTCATCAACGTGAAATATATGGGTTTCTCATAACACAAGCAAGATGTTTATTTCATGGATCAAGGTGAGTCTATGAATTATGAGAAAGTGGTGTATAGCCTAGATTCCAAGAAATGGTTTAATTCATGGGATTCAAGCTAGATTTTCCATTCAATGATGTCATAAAAAAGTTTTCTTTTTATCAAGAACAAAGATGGATCTTATGTTTACAAGAAGGTTAGTAGGAGTGCATTGTTTGTCTTGTAGTTGTTGTATGTAGATGTCATATGTAACATCTTGAATTTTATTAAGTAAAATAAAATAAAATTAAATTAATAAAGTAGAAGAATAAATAAATAAATAATAGGATTAATATTATGAGTAGTTTTATCAATAAGGTTATTTAATAAATAATAAGAATAATAAATAGAATAAGTGGGTTGAGAGTGGGCCTAGCCCAATTAAGTATTTATTTAACGAGAGGTTCTCAGTTCACCCTAATCCTTATTCGTAAAATCGTCAGAGAGCGAAACGCTAAGGAGGGGAGAAACGACGTATCGAGAAGGGGTTGCTGCAGAATAATCATTGAGAATCAAGTACTGTTGCGGTTCGATCGTCACTTCAAGGTACGGTGGGGGAGAGGGTGCTGCTTGTATGTGCATGTAGGGGGTTCTTGGGTAGTGGTTTAAGACTTTAAATTCATATTGATATATGTTTATATTGAGTATGGATGATGAAAATTGTTGATTGATGAATGATTTGATGAATCTTGATGAGTTCTTGAATGAAATTGAAGAGGATAGCGAAAATAGCGAAAGGGGTAAATAAGGGTTTGATGATTTGGGGTTTTGATTGAATAACTGTATAATCATGTTTAAGATTGATTATTTCATTGATTTTGTTTGATAAAAAATGTTGGATCGAAGTATAAACGATGAGGATTGAGTAGGGATTGAAGAAGGGAAGAAAAAGGGGCAAAAACGTTGTGCTGTCGCGTTTTACGTAACTTGCGTTGCAACTTGCGCTACAACGCAAATTGAAGCGTGAACTCTCTGGAATCTGCTAGAGGTGTCAAAATGGGCCCGCCCGAACCTGCAAAATGGAAGGGCTTGAGCAGTGAAATCATAGGCCCTTATTTTTCTCGGGCTTTTTAGCCCGAAAATAAAAAATCCCGATTTTAATGGGTTCGGGTCGGGCTGCCCGACCGGGCTAACGGGCAACCCTTTTTTTTAAAAAAAAAACCTTGTTGTTGGGCTGTTGGTGTTGCTAACGGTGTGGCCCATTTTTTGCTTTTCCTTCCAAAAGGAAACCCTAACCCTATTATCACCCATTATCCAGTCTCGATTTCTCGCTCTCCTGCGACCGCTCCTCTCACTCCTCTCGGTCTCACACCACACTCTCTCCCTGTGCGGCCACTGCTCACCGCTCACGCTACTCGATCTCTCCCTGCGCGGCCATCGGAAAACGATCACTCTCTCTGTCTCTCCCTGAACGGCTGAACGTTCACTCTGTCGGTCTCTCCCTTGCCCTCCGCGTTGCGCCGCGCTGCCGCCATCATTTGGAGCGTGAAGCCGTGAAGGTGAATCATTCTATCCTTGAGATTGATTGTAATTGTTGGTGAACGACTGAACGAGGTTAGATACTGAACACCAAAGCAGGGTTAACAATGAAAACTTCCCCCTGTTTAGCCATTTTATCCTTATCTTCCTTGAAATTTTCGAATGCTTGGTCATCCATTTGCTTTGTTTTTGATTTTTTTTTATTCATATTTACAAAATTCAGATGCTTATGCAAAGTTAAAATAAAGCCAGAATTTGTGTAGCACAAATAAATCATAAGGTATGTATGCAGTTGCAATAGAAAAAGGAAATGTTACTCAAAATAAAACCCTGTTTTCTTTTTAAGTTTTAATGAATTTCATCTGTACAATAGCAAAATCAGTAGGCAAATAATAGGGCACAAAAGCAGTAATTCTGACAATGCCATTTCTGATTCCAATTCCAATTAACTGTCTGTGTAGACCTATGGGCTGATCAACAACTACAAAATACACTACTTGTGTTGATATGAACATTGGTGTGCGGCAAAAATGGATACATATAGGGGACTAGTCCATCTCTGATCATAATCTAGATTTTTTTAGGATAAAGTGGATGGTGATAGTGGTGAGACTGAGAGTACTTATGAAACATATATATTTTCACTATTCTGTCTTTTGTGTCACGTAATTCTCCACCTTGCTTGCTCCTAAGAAATTTCCATCCCATATTTCAAATATTGGAAAATCTGATCATTCTCCTAACTCCTCGATATTTCAAACATGCATTCCCTGATGTTCAAACTCGCATTTGGATCTAACTTAAGTTTTTTACAGGCATATAATATGGATTCTAGTGGGAAAGATGACAACATATTCCCAGTCCCAGATTGTGAGATAGTGGAAACCTCACCAACACCCCAAACTAATGTGGACAAGGCATCACTTCCTTCACAACCTTCACAAGTTGAAGTTGGAATTGAGGCTTCGCAGTCATAAAGCAAAAGAGCTAAGACCCTAACCTCTGATGTATGGAATTATTTTGTTAAAATTGGTGTGGGTAGTGATGGGGAAGAAAAGTGTAAATGTTTGGCATGTGGAAAAGAATTAGGTTGTGCACCTAAGAATGGGACAACTCATCTAGGTCGTCATAGGGATAGTTGCAAAAAAAAAAAAACCTAGATATCAAGATGTCGGGGGCATGATAGTTGATATGGATGGAAAATTACAAAAGAGAAAATTTGACCCTGTTGCTAATCGGGAAGACCTGGCTGAATTAATTATTTCCCAAGGTCTTCCGTTTAGGATAGTTGAGGGGAGGGGGTTTAGAAAATACCAAAGGTTTTTGAATGAAGATTGTAGGTTCATTTCTAGGAACACTGCTAGAAAGGATGTGATGAGAACTTATGAAACTGAGAAGATAAAGTTAAAATCACAATTGGCTGCAATTCCTGGGAGAGTTTGCTTAACTTCTGATGTTTGGACTTCATGTACAAATC
This sequence comes from Sesbania bispinosa, assembly GCA_026901365.1. Lineage (NCBI taxonomy): Eukaryota > Viridiplantae > Streptophyta > Magnoliopsida > Fabales > Fabaceae > Sesbania > Sesbania bispinosa. The sequence goes on from QLOH01000891.1 coordinate 133,806, forward strand.
ATGGTTACATTTCTTTAACTGCTCATTATGTTGATTCAAATTGGAATTTGAATAGTAAAATTTTAGCATTTGCTCACATGAAACCACCACATACTGGGCAAGAGTTAGCACTGAAGGTGTTGGAGTTCTTGAATGATTGGGGCTTAGAAAACAAAGTTTTTTCTCTCACTTTGGATAATGCATCTTCAAATGATAATATGCAAAATATTTTGAAGGTGCATCTAGGTTAGTCAAATAGTTTATTGCTCAATGGAGAATATTTTCATGTAAGATGTTGTGCTCATATCTTGAACCTCATAGTTCAAGATGGTTTGAAGGTAGCTCATGATGCATTGCATAAAATTAGACAAAGTGTGTATTATGTGAGGGCATCGGAGGCTAGAACAAGACAATTTTTTGCATGTGTTGATAAACTTGGTGGGATGAATAAATCAATGGGGTTGAGAACTGATTGTGTCACTAGATGGAACTCTACTTATACGATGCTTGAGAGTGCTATCAATTATCGTTGTGCATTTCATAACTACAACCTGTATGATACTAGTTACAAATGTTGTCCAACACTTGAAGAGTGGAAAAGAGCGGAATTGATGTGTGAATTTTTGAAACCATTTTTCAACATTACCAACTTGATATCTGGATCATGTTATCCTACGTCAAATTTATATTTTAGAGAAATATCAAAGATTCAATATCTTTTGACTGTTAACTTGTATAATGAAGATGTCATGATTCGAAATATGGCTTACAAGATGAAAGAAAAATTTGACAAGTATTGGAAAGATTTTAGTATGGTGTTATCATTTGGGGCTGCACTTGATCCAACCAAAAAACTTAATTACATAAGTTTTACCTACTCTAAAATGGATCCTAACAATTTTTAGGATAAGGTGGAAAGAGTGAAGGTAAATTTGTATAGGCTCTATGCTGAGTATGTCAAAAATGGTGGTCATTCCAATACTTCTCATGTACAATCACATGTATCATCTCAAGCTACATCTTCACATGCTGTTGGAGCAGGAGTGGGAAAGGGGATACCACCTATCAATTGTGTGGATGAAGTAAGTTCAATTTAAAATTTTGTAGAGTATGTTGAAAACTTTTTTATCAAATAAATTTTTAATTTATTTTGTTATTGATTTGTTAGGAATTTGAAGCACATGAGAGGACAAAAACTATCAGTGCTGGAAAATCTGAGCTTGATATTTATTTAGAGGAGGATAGGATTCCTGCATTAGATGGTTTTGACGTCTTGGCTTATTGGAAGAGAAAAAGTAGTACATGTCCTTCTCTTGCAATGATGACTTGTGATATATTGAGCATTCCTATAACTACTGTGGCATCGGAATCAGCTTTTAGCATTGGTTCTCGGGTGTTAAACAAGTATAGAAGCTCTTTGAAGGATGAATCAGTTCAAGCTCTTTTATGCACACGTAGTTGGTTATATGGCTTTGTTGGTAAGGTTTCATTAAAACATTTATTATTTGTAGGATATAAAATTATAGATTTAATTACTAACAAAGTCTATTTTATATTTCAGAATTTGATGGTGAGAGGGAAGAAATTGTGTTTGAAGACACCAATCTTTCTCAAGCAACTCCAACTTGAAGTTTTATATTTCATAATTTCATTTTAGTTGAATGTTTATTTAGTTTCATTACTTTCATGGGATTGATGGATGAATGTAATTTAATGTGATGGAGATATATTTAAAATGAATGTTTTTTAATTAGTTTCATGGGATTGATGGATGAATGTATTTTAATGTGTTTGAGATTTGTTTAAAGTGTTGAATGTGTTTTATTAGGGTAGATTATGTTTTTAAATGATTTTTATAACTAAATTGTAATTTTTTTTAGTTTTGTAAAAGTATAATTGTTTACAATTTTTAATGAGCAACATTTTTTAATAAGTTAGTTTTTTTTAACCGGGCCGACCCGCACAAGCCCGCTACCCGCATAGGGTCGGGCTAGGGCACGAAGTTCACAGGACCGAATTTTTTTCGGGTATTTTAGCCCTGCCCGCACAAGCCCGCCACCCGATGCGGGCTGGGCCAAGTAGCCCATTTTGACACCTCTAGAATTTGCGTTGCAGGTTGCGCTACAGCGCAGGTTGGGACGCAGCTCGCAGATTCTGTTTTGACAGCTTTCTCGCCTGGGAAAGAATGTGTCTGTTAAGGGTGCAAATGAACTCGGAACCCTATCATAAAATATATCAAACTGAAACCCCAGATCTTAACTTTATAATAGAAGTGGAATTATCTTAATTGGACACCTAGAACTCTAGATATTTCCAAATTAGTGCACCAAGGTCATTAAGCTTACAACTTGAAGACTCCAAAATTGAGGAATCGCCTCTGGTAATCGATTACAGTTGTTTGGTAATCGATTACCAGGTCAAATTGTGTGTGAGAGTGTTGTTTATGTGATGATTGTGGTGTGACTATGAAGATATGATTATGTCCTTGATGATAGATGTTTATACTACTGTGATGTATGATGATAACGATGAGGTATTGATGTATTGAGTGTATGATGATGCTTTGTGATGCTTTATAATGATTATGATGATGATGATTGATGATACTTGATGATGTTTATGATGATTCATGATGAGGATGATTGATGATGATTTTATGATGATGATAATGATGATGATGATGTATTAAATCTTATGATGTTGATTATGCCTTGAGCATATGAGATGTGGTACTTGAGATACACAAGCCCAGTGAGGGGTGAAGTGTAGCTTAGGGAGATGATTGTACTTGACATATACTAGCCCAGTGAGGGGTGAAGTGTAGCTCAGGGAGGTGAATGTTTTACCTGAGTCTAACTCGGGGAGGTGAATGTTGTACCTGAATCTAACTCGGGGAGGTGATTATGGTACCTGAGTATAACTCAGGGAGGTGAGTAATGATTATGATAATATTGAATATGGTACCTGAGGTGTACAAGCCTGGAGTGGGGTGAAGTACAACCCAGGGAGGTGAATGATGATTATGATGATATTGGTGACTATGATGATTATGATGATATTGATGATTATGATGGTTATGGTCATATTGATGATGTTGTTGGTGTATATGATGATGGATGAATATGTCTTATATATGCTGATATAAAAATGAGTTATATGATGATGTTTTGATTTTGTGATGAGGAAATGAGTAATAGGCGCTGAGAATAGAGTAGGCGAATTATTTGGTGAATGAGGATAGGAGAATTATATGATGATATTGATGTTTGTTATATGATGAATTATAGGTGATATTATCTGATGAATTATGTGATGTTTGAGTATGTGGTGTGATTAATGCAGATGTTGTCTATGTGAGGGTGAGGATAGGGTAGCCTCCTATGTGTAGGTATCAATAGTATTCTTTTCCTCACTGTTACACTATGGTTATTTTACAGGTGATGATGGAGACACAACTGGTGTCGAGTTTTGATTAAAGGGAATGTTGCTCTGGTACATGTGACATCAGGGCATATTATTGGGGGGGTTCTTTTCTTTATGTTCTAGATAGGAAGGATTGTTGTAAACATTTTTAAATGCCTTACATGGTGAATAAGATGTTTTATTATTGATAGTTTGGAGATTCCGCTGCTTGAGTATTTTGAAAACCTTTTGAGTTCTATTCTTTATTTTAATTGAGTTGTTTTGAAACGATGAAGTTTTAATGAGGAGTTATGTGAACATTTTTACCCGTTGTGGGACATTACCTTTTCGATATTTTGATTTATTAATTATATAAGAGTTCGGGATAGAAATGTGTCACATCATATTGTTAATAAAAAAGACATCCCTGCAGTCTATCTAAACTTGGCTCAGGATCAAGATCTTCTCAATTACTTGTTAACTAAGCATCCCGCTATTATGCAAGTAAGCCCAAGCCTCAAGTAATGACATTTTACTAGATGCATTTGTCTTATAAACATGAACTTGAGTATCAAAGTATCTTTTGTAAATACACCTCTACAATTTTTGCCAACACACTTGGAGTACTTACAACTTCTATCCAAACTTCTCAAGGCCAGAAACCCTCACAAGGTTACACCTTGAATTTTGGACAAAATGGGCTCTATGTTACATATTTTCCATGTTTAAATGTGAAGCCATCTTGATTGATCCTATATCCATATTTTTTAAGAGTTTCTTTCTCTATTCAATCATCATACCTTCTTTTATGCATGAGACTAGTCAAACTTGGTATTTATTATGTTTTATTAGTTGTAATTATAATTGCTAAAATGGGCCAACTTCTTATCAGGCCATCTTTCTTATATTTTTTTTGTGTATAATGGAGGAAATGAAATTTGAACACAAAACCTAATACAAATTATTTAAACCCCTCACTACTATGTCGACCCTAATGACTAGGCCATCATCCTTATGAATGTGCACTAGTCTTATATTGTTTTTATCTTTGCTTGATAATATGTACATATATAACTATGAGATTTATCCTCAAGGCAACTACGATAGTTAGGTAAAATCGTCTTCAGAGTGGTGATTTTATAATTCAAACATTCAATATTGCAAATAAAATATATTCGAGGTCAGATTCCAGTTTTATTGTACTCCCTCCATTCCATTTTGACAGTCGTTTAAGGTTTTTGCGCACAAATTAAGAACAATAATAAATGACTTAAAAGACATAGTAATCTTACTAAATTACCCTTCCTAGTTTACTACACATTTTTTCTCATTTTACCTAAATACATTAATGAGTAGTGTGGTGCACAATTTTTTAAGTTTCTTTTCCCATAAAAGTGGGAGGGTAAAAATGGAAAACTATCATTAATACTCACATAGAAACTAGAGAACGACTCACATTATGAAAAAAAATTATTTTCCTAAAACGACTATCAAATTGGAATGGAGGTAGTAATTAATAAGTAATAACTATTGAGCTCTTAGCAATTTAGTTGTTGCACCCCCTTTTGGGCCGTCAGCCCAAGCTAACATATTTTGAGGTGCCTAATAAATTTTCATGGAAAAAAGAGATATGCTTATGCACATAGTGTTTTTTTTGGTGAATAGTTGTAAACTAGTCATAATGTCGAACATAAATATTATTATAACGAACTTCATATTACAACACCTTTCATATATATTTTTCGGCTTATTTATCACCCATAGCTTAAGTTTAGTAAAACTGAAATGCAATAAAAATAGATAAGGGGGAGAGAGGTAGGAAGAAAATACAAAATTTTTCTTCTTTGGTACTGCAGTGAAATAATAGAGAAGTGAAAAAAAAAAAAAAAACAGTGAGTTCCACATGGAATGAATTTCTGGGCAGAATTGTTGAGAGATGGCAGAGAACTGGTTATCCAATCCAATGCAAAATTGCTAAAAGTAAGTTGATAATCGATTTTATTGCTTGAAAATATATTATCATTAATTCATAGTCACCATTTTTTCAGCTAACAATAAATTGTTATGTATAAAAATCGAATAACAATCAATTTTTGACACACACAAAAATTGAATTTTTTTTTTAATGTTGGGAAAGTGACAAAAAAATTATAATTTATCTTCTATCTCATTCTTTCAAAACAAACAACTACTAACAATTATTCCTCTTCTATTCCAATGTCATTTTTCTCATAACAACAAACTTACAAATGATCTCTTTTTAGTTACTCTCTCACTATTTCTCCTTTCTCTATGTCTCGTCTAACCGATGAGCATATGTCGAGATCTTTCTCTAGTCCAGATCTAGAAAGCACACAACTGTCATTGGTCAATGGCACACCATATAGTTGTCTCTTGATTCAATCGGTTAAACGCTGTCTTTTCTATTTTTCTTCTTCCGTCGCCACATTTTTTTGACATATTTTACATTTGAGACTCTTGTAGCTTTGGTCACACATATACGCTTTCACTAAAATCCAAATCGTTGCATTGTAACTAGAGTTTGGGATCATTTTGTTACGATCGATAACAATAGTAATCTAATCTCAATGAAACTTTTCTTTTTAAATTGCTTGGGATGAAAACTAAGGGACGCCCTCCCACCCAATTTCGAGATCATGAGAATTAATCACAAACTTCTATTAGATCCATATATAATTATATAGAGCATTTTAATTTCATAACAGGGAAGAGATCAATACTCATCTTTTCTTTATTCTTCTAATTTTCATTTCAAGACAAAGAGCTATGTTTTTATGTACATCCTCAGTTGGAGCTTGGAATTTTATATAAAATGAAAAAACCAAGCTCGAGGATACATATTTGTTAACCAAAAACACAGAACCAAGCCAAAGAAGCTGAAAATCTACATCAAAAAAAGTGATATTGATGATGATGATGTGGATGATCATTAATTAGTCAACGAGAGGAAGATCCTGATCCAAACATCTGATCAAGAAGGATAACAAAGGCCATTGCAAGAGCAGTGTCCATATCAGGCTGAACTATGAGACGGAAGACATCACCACCAAAAGCTACTCCTCCAGCCACAGCTTCTTTCCTTTTGATCTCTGCTACCTTTCTCCTATTGTTATCGTAAACGGCACAGCAACGTTGTGCATATGATCCTTCAATCTCATATGCTACTTCCTTCTTCTTGTTGCCAATTTTCCAACCGCCATGATCCTCTTCATAGCTTAGAAGATGTGCCAAACACTTGCTGTTGAGTATGTTGACGTGCTTCTTTGCTGTAAACAGGGGTTTCACAGAGCCCTCTCCTTCATACACCAGCCAATTGTCTCCGAAGCTTAGCCTCTGATTCATGATTTATGCAGGTAGCGTCACTTTTCTCCTTAATTAAATTAAACTAGACAAGATGAATTGAGACATCATGTTTTAAAGAGTCTTTTCAAAACTTATTCTTATAACAATTACTTGTATAAAATTCTTTCAATCTTATAGATATAGACTCATAGCGTTTACACTCAAACATGCATTCGACGCTACTTTCAATCCACGTTTGAAAAATTCAAAATCACATTTCAAACATGATTAGGCTCCAGAAACGTTAGCCCAGATCCACGTTTGAAACATAATTTCACAGTAAACTAAATACATATTTTGGTGGAAACCAGAGATACGCTGAATTAATGAAGAAGTAGAACGCACCTTGTGACGAATGGTGAGGAGAGGTGTGCCGGCATCATCCATGAGAAGAATCTGATTCTTATTTCCTGCAATGTAGTTATCTACTCTAAATACAAGATTGCCTTTGCTGTCAAAGACGGTGAATCCATTGCAGTTTAGCAACAGAGATTTCTTCCACACTGTGAGGACGACCTCAGAACCAGTGATATTGCCGTCTGTGGATGCCTTTTGCCTCTCTGAGACACGGGCTGCGTTTGGGTATACCTTTGTCATTCCTCAACTTACAAATATTTTCACTCTATCAAATGGAGATTGAGGTGAACTGTTAAACGCCCAAGGGCGCACACAGCAAGAAAATGTTTTCTATACAATTTGGGGATCCAAGGGTATGTATACTCTTCCTTCTCAACCTATTTATATAGGACGGATTTTTTGTAGTATTATATTAGTAATAGTACTTAAATAAGAGGATGAGTAGATAGAGGGCGGCACAATGGTTACTCCTAAGCATGGTGGGATTTGGAGTGAAAAACCATTTTGATCCCTCAAAAACTTGAAGACATCTAAAAATGAAAATGATTATTTTTGTTTTAAAAAATAATTAATTAATTATTTATAAAATGGGTTATGCTAGATAGTGATCTTAAGTTACAGCTTACAGGATGAATAAATAGAAAATGTTTATTGAAAGTTATAATATTTATTATTTTTATAACATTAAATGTATTATATTTTAATTTTAATAAAGGATTTTACGTCCTTAATCAGAACTCCCTCTTATTCTATTTATAAGACAATTCAGATAAAAATATACATATTAAGAAAAGTTATTAATGCATTGATTTTCAAGAAATTACTCTACAAGATTACAAGTTTACCCCTATTTAAAATTAAGGGTTAAATATGTTTTTGGTCCCTCAAAATATGATGAAATTTGGTTTTGGTCCCTCATTTATTTTTTTTTTTCATTGGTTTTGGTCCTCCATTTTTTAAAATCACATGTTTTTAGTCCTTCTTATTAAATGTACTCTGTTAAGTCATTTTCGTAGTTCCACTACGATTTTTCCCGGGTAAAAATTTACAGGAAATTTCTTGCTACTTTTTCTCTGAAAAATTTATGTGTAGTAAATTTCCAAAAAAAATTACAAATTTTTTAAATACAAATACTGCTATAAATTTTATTTGCATTGTTGTAAAAAAATCTATAGTAAATTTTAGAAGCTAAACAAATTTTTTGCACTTTTTTGAAATCTGTAGGAAAATTTGAAGGAAAATCCATAGAAAAATATACAAGAAATATTACTACGTCATCACTTAGCGGAATATAACTAATGACCAGGATTGAAATCATGTGATTTTAAAAAATAGAGGACCAAAACTAAATTTCACTATATTTTAAGGGACTAAAAACATATTTAACCCTAAAATTAAATTCCACTATCATGGTAATTGTATCACCTTAAAACCTTTAATAGTCAACAAGGGCAAATATGAGAGAAAAATCATAAATGCTTCTAGATTTATGTACTTTATTTTATAAATAGGACCATGTAAAAGTTTCAAACATTGTCTTATAAATAGGACCAGAGTAAGTACTTTAAGGCATTTGTTAATATATTTCACTTATATAAATAATGGTTTCATTTTTCAAGAATTAAACTGGTCAATGTGTTTTGCAAGACATTTCAATTAGATGAAAGTTGAAAGTGGTAATTATAATCATTCTCTTTAGTGTTTAATAATGTAATTTTTTTAGATAGTTATCAGTTTTTTCGAGAAGTTGTCTGATGTAGTTTTTTTTTTTAAAAAAAAAACTCTTTTTTTCCGGCTATTAGCTAATTTTTTTTACAATTTTATATCTCAATTAATTTTCACTCACTATTAGTGTTATTTCAATGATTTCCTTATTTATTATTTTATAATTTTAAGCTAATTTTATCAAATATTTTTAATACAAATTAATTAAATTATCAGCTTTCACCTAATTTTTAATTGTGAACTTTCAACATATGTTTTAATTAATTTTACCAAAACAATCTAAATGTTTATGTTTTTAAAAATGAAAATTGTGTTTTGATTGGTGGGTTAAGTGCTCCAAATCAATCTTAATCAAAAAGTAGAAATAGGGCAGCCACTTGGGCAACTATAACCCAAATAGGACGAGTGCGCGCCACCTTCGCATTATTGAGTATTGACCTAATTATATTGGACGAAGACTAGAGAGAAAGAAGTTTGTTGATTGGTCTAAGAAAGTTATCTTCATTAATACGTGTGCATGATATTAATATATTTAATTAACTATTGTAGTTGAAATTTTCTCTTACACCCAATAACAAATTAATTAGTCAAATCTTTTATCATTGAGTGACAATGAACTCAATCCTCCTTTGAATAAAGTTTCAAATTTAAATTTTATTAATAAAAAATAGACACCATGATGAGAATTTAACTTTTTAAATGGTCCACCTAACTTAATTTCTACGCTTACAATAGCTTCCATATATGGGGAGGTCATATTGAAAAAGATTATTGGCCAAATCCTTTGTCTTTACCTTCTTAACTATATGTCCTCTGTTAATATTTACATGTTTAAGGTATATATAGAATTAGAGAAATATAGATAAAACTAAGTATATTGGATATATTGTATTAATATTATCTTTTGTTAAAAGAAATATTTATATCTTTATTATTCTTAGCCTTAATTTTAATTTTTTACTTATTAATATATATTATATAAGTAAAAAAACTTGTTATCAAGGGTAAATTGAAGTTATTGGCACTTTAATATACTGACTTACACTCTAATTTCGCTTAAAACTTTGGTTATACAATAATTTTAATTAATTTAGCAATTCAAACTTTTTATTACTTATGATTAATTATCTACACATTTGTACAAAAGAAAATTGTTTAAATTATTTTAAATAATTAAAAGAGAAAATGAATAATTTAGTTAAAAGGACAATATAAATAAATAAAAAATACTGATAGTCCCGACCTAAAATGAAAGAGAAAATCCTTTAAAATATGATAAATAAAAAAGTGACTACACAAATATACATATCTTCACCTTAAAGTCAGCTTTTAATAATTCCATTAATTAATAATTAGCATCATCACTGATAATAAAATAATCTATGTAATGAGAAATCAGATAGGTTTAAATATTTGTATGGCTAGGAATGGTTTCGCGGTGCTAAGGGAGGACGGCTGTCACTTATTCCCCGAAGATATTTCTTTGCCTCTCGATAACTTATTCGTTGTTTTTTTATCACCTAATTATCGTAATCTAAAGCTTCTAAAATAAGAACCAGTGCAATTATTAATAGTTAATTAGCTTAATACATTTTATAATGTCCAAACGACGTAGACCATTATGTTGTTATTTTATTCTCAATGGATTATGGCGGTTTGAAACTGACTTCTTCGATTATCCAATGGACAGCTTTCTTTTGGAGACTAGACATATGCTAATGATCTATATATTTATTCCACCATTATTAAACTCTAGCTATATTAGTAACAAAATAAAAATTTATTGCTCAACCAATTATATAAGGTAATTATTTTGTGGGCTATATTAACAAAAGACTTACTAGTAGCCCGGCCCCTGATGGATCTTGAAGAAAAAAATGGGTCAGAATAAAAATTTGATGTATAAATTAAATATATATTATTATACTACTTTTGATCATTTATATAAACAAATAATTAAATCATCATAAATTGTAAAAAAAAAATTGGGAGGACGATTTAATTAAAAAAAATTATAGGGACTAAAAGCAAAACTCGTTAATTTTACAGGGACCAAAAACATAGTTTACCCTTATGACAATAAAAAAATATAAAAATTAATCAAATAAATCTTGTTAAACCATTTTAAAGAATATTTGAAGAAATTATGAGAATGTTTATTATAACAATTAAGGATATAAACAATTTTTATTAGTTATATAAAGGGGAATAATACTTTCACAGCTCATTTTGAGGTGTGAGATGTGTGGAAAAAAAAGATGAAGAAAGAAAAAAATGAATAATATAATATTTGAAGTGATAAAAAAGAAAAAGAAACATAAAATATAAGATATAATAAAGTGGAGTGTGAAATATAAATAAATAAATAAATATATATGCATTTGTTTAAAAAAATATTGGGGGAGCCATGGCTCCCCCTAGTCGTTATAAAAATCTGCCATTATTAGTAGGGATGACAATGAGTATAATTGTACATGGTACTAAAGTGTTTATCCTAATCTCCGCACTTTTGAAACAAAAAAAAAAGGTAGAGTGGGTAGCAATTTTAGTGTTTGTACCTATATGTATATACATGCACCCCATATCTGCATTTTATTTAAACATAAAATCAGTACGTTAATAAAAAACCATAAAAGATGTCCATAAATCAATTAAAAATTCTCAAAATATGGGAAATATAATCATTGCTAAATTCATCCAAAGATACACTCAACTCAGCCAGGTTATATCTCCAATGATATAGAAGAAATAAGTAATTATATTTTAATTGCATCCTAGATTCGGTACATTTTCTATGTGTTTTAAAGGGTGTAAAACCAGATTTATAACATGATGTAGGCCATTTATAGGTGCAGATGGTTGACATTTTAAAAAATAAATGCGGGACAACTTCTAATTGCAGTGGATATGGCCCCCAACGAATAATATTTTCCTCTAGCATTTTTTGTCGTGGAAAATGAAACAAATGAGAGTTGGAAATGGTTCTTGTCCATTCTCTTGAAGGACATCAGAGACATATAACTAATATATGAGTTTTCATATGGTAAATGGTAGATGTCCATGTGATACTTAGCTTTTTTTTATTGTTTTTTATTTAAATATTGTATAATGCTAATTCCTATATGGTTTAGTTATAAATGACTAGGGTTGACCTACAATTGTGTGTGTGGAACACTAATTTTTTGCTTGATGCATTTGTATGAAAATTTCAAAAAGAATTTTAATGGAGGAGCTCTTTTACGAGACTTGATGATGGGAGAAGCAATGGCTACATATTATAAGGCATGAGTGCAAAAGATGGATAATATCAAAGGAATTCATAAGGCTACATGTTATCCCAACAAAAAATGGTGTAAGCATATTTTTTCTTTCTACCCTCATTGTATTGTGTTGATGAACAATATTTGTGAGTCATTTAATAGTATCATATAGTAGGCAAGGGATAAGCTCCTCATAACCATGTTTGGGTTGATTAGAACTAACATCGTGGGTATGTTTGCTTCTTTTAAAGAAAAAATGTCTAAGTATCTTGGTAAAGTGTTGCCTAAGCCTAGAAGAAGGTCAGACAAGAAAATTTAAGATTCGAGAAATTGGTTTCCTACATGGGCTAGTAGATTAAAAATTGAGGTTCACGTAGCATGGCACTTGAGAAGTTAATTTATTGTTGACTCATCTAAGCACTCTTATACATGTAACTTTTTGGAATTGGAAGGCATCCCTTGTAGGCATGTTGTGAGTGTCGATGGTTATAAGGGAAAAATCCATAATTATATGTTCATAGGTACTATAAGAGAAACGCTTATGACGTGCTATATATAAACAATATCACCAATAAATGGGTAGAATATATGGCCCAAGGAGAATCAAACATGCTTACTTCCTAACTTTGAGTGTGGTCCTAGTAGACCTAAAAATTAATAAGAGAATCACGTGAGGGTCCAAATCCTACTAAGTTGAAAGGGTTATGCATAAATTATGCTCGTGAAAATTGAAAAAAAAAAGTATGGCCATAATATAAAAAAAAATGCACAAGTCGTACTACTAGTAGAAGAAATTTTGGTATGCATGTTGTTGGTACATATGGTACAATCGATCCTCCAACATACGCATAAGGGTAGAGTCATATGGTACTCTCATTTTATTAAGATGTGATAAATGATAATATAAATGTTATAAACCTCTTCCTGTCTTAACCTATAATGGTTCTTTCTTGCAATGGACAATAAGAATTTCATCTCAAGATATTGCACTATAGAATAGGGATGGGCAACGATCGAGTTTGATAATACTCGATCCCTAAAGGCCCAATCCAACCAAAATCGACCATATTATAATGTGGCCCAACTTCGTTCGAAATTGGCCTCGATTATGGGTTTTATTGGTTTCGAGTTTTCTCGAGTGGGTTGAAATGGATTTAAGCCAACATTAGGTCAGATAATTTTTTCCTAATCACAATTTTGAGGTTTATTTTTTTCATTCTGGACAATTTTATTAAGTTAAAATACACAATTTTTCTTTTTGGATTGAAGCCCAGATCATCAATTTTGTATTTATTCCACGATTGGGCCTAATACAACCCTAATCCAAAATAACATAAAAACAAAATACAAAAATACTACCAAATTTTCAACAAAAAAAAACTTATCTCTAACCTCAACTAAGAAACACAAGAAAGATCAGGTACAAGAAAGATCTAAATTCAATAAAAGAACAAGGAGTTGACCTAAAAAAACAAACAGAGGGATGCCGAGATCCCATTTTATAGGGAAAGATCTAGAACACATTCAATAAAAAAATAGAGATTCAATAAAAAATGGAATCGACAACAAAAAGTTAAACACGGGGATCTTAAGATTGGGCATGACAATTAAACCCAAGCCCCCAGGTACCGACTCACCCCTGCCCCGACTTTGACGGGAAAACTCGCTTTGATCGAGTTTAAGAAAACCCCGACTCCGCCCCTACCTTATAATAATATTTGGATAATTTTAATTATACTAGTAGTTAAATAATAAAGGAAAACTTATATATTTTTCTTAAAATATAATATAGTTATTAAGTTTCTTATTTTTTAGGATTCTCAATGTCTATATTTACATAATATTTCAATTAGAATATATTATAAATATGACTTTATTTAAAAACATGTATTTAAGTTATTAAAAATAAATAAAATTAAAAAAAAATAAGGAAAGTGAGATCCCTTACGGGTTTCCCCGAACTCGACGGGGACCTGTGGGGATAGGGTTGGATTTCATAATTTCATACCAGCTCTCTTAAAACTCGAACCCGAACCCATCCCGACTTTTACGGGGGCGGGGAGAGTAAAACCCGCTCCCGCCCCGCCCCTTGCCTAGTTCGGATCCCTTTCCTTAGAGGAAATAGAGCACAAGTGAATAGAAGCTCCATTTGTCCATAGTCGCTGAAGAGAAAGCTTCAGGCATAGACTAGGAAGCTATAGACACGTTTGTCTTGGTAAGGTGCAAATCTATGTATGTTAAGGAGATTAATGCAACCATCGCTTCGTTTCGGGCATGCGTGATCTCGATCGTGGTGTTTGTTATCGTTGGTGTTGTGTTCTTACTTCAGTTGTGTGCTGCCATTGCTAGATCTGGCACTTTGTCGTTAGCGTGATGACACGGTGGAGAAGGAGGAAGAAGCAAGTAGTGGTGCCGGGATGAGAGGGGGGAGAAAAGGCAAAGGGTGAGACTTGAGAGTGAAGATGGATCATGAAAATGTGTACGAGAGAGACAATAGTGGGGGCATATGGTATGGCTGAGTGGTGTGAGAGACTGGGTCGTGGAAGCAATCTCGGTCGTTCAAAGAATCACAATTTGTGTGTTGTGTAAATACCCATTAATTCTTTCTCTGCCACGTGTCGGTTGGGTTCAGGTATCGATGATTTTTTTTACTACCCCAACTCTGCTGTCAATAACCACTTTTAACCCTTTCTTTCATGAAATCAATGAATTACTAAATTTAAAGCTAAAATTGGCCCAAATTAAAGAGCACGGGTTTTAAAGGCCTAGAAAGGAGATAAAAATAAGGTTATAAAGTCTAATGCCCATGTAAGCTAAGTCATACACTAGTGCGAAGTGACTAACATGCCCAAATGAATCTTTTACCTAGGTAAACAAGAACCAGCATTAACATGCTTGTGTGAGAACATGACATACCTATGTTAACGTCCCTGATGACATAAAAATTATGCAGAATCTTCTAGAAACATTCTTAAATATGTTCTTTTGGCTCAAATCTTGTTGCTTGGCCATTATCATTATGAATTGCCAGAATACCATATTTTCTTCATCTTAAAGAATTTTCAAGACTAAAATGGCTTCCTCATTAAGAACTTATATTCCCTACTTAAGATATCAAAGATACTTGCCCATATATCATATAGTTGTGCTAAATATTGATTATATATATATATATCCAAATATTGAAGATGCTTGCAAAAATATTTAAGATATTTGGCAAAATACCAAAATGTAGCCCAAGTATTGGAAGGTTGCTTCTATATAATAAAGATTACTGTCTTATAATTACCAAATAATGTAGATAACTACCCGATGATGGAGATATTGTGACAAGTTGCCTGATATTGGAGATAGGTACCTATTATTGAAGATATTTGTCATTTATTAAAGATAATTGCCAAAGGACTGAGATAATTGACATCAAACATTTATTACTTTTTGAGTTACATTGCTTAATTTTCAAGCTACCTTCACATATAAGTACGACTTGAAGCAGAATAATCAAAGCATCTGTTGATCACAGGTTCCGTTTCTCCAAGTGAGAACTAAGCATTCCTCTTTCCCCTAAGTTGTCTACTAGAACCTGGTTCTATAATTTTTCTTTTAGTATTTAGAAGTTGCATTCAAAGTTAAGTAAATAGAAGACAGTGAAGAGTGAATGTTTACTTGGAAGTGAACTCAACACCATTTTAAGGAATATTCTAATATTAACTATAGTTCTTTTTAATTAATCATATTCTCATGTTTTATTCATTCATTATATTTGTCATAGGGGTGTAATTGGGTTGGGTTGTGTAGAGTTTGAGGTGACATCAAGTTTGAACTGATAAAATGGTAGCATGTTAGGTTGGTCTGGGTTTTGTATTTATTGGGTGACCAACCCGAATATGTCCGGGTTGGGTTGGGTCATCGGGTCATGAGCATTTTTTCCTTTTTTTTAATGTGGAAGATGAAATGAAATTAAAATATAGAACGAAAAAAAGAAAAGAAACGAGGGAAAATAAAATGAAAGGAGCATATAAAATAGGGTTTATGGAACCACCCTTGCTTGTGCTGCCGCTGCGCCTATTTTTGTTCTCTCCGGGCAGGAAAATGAAATAAGATTAGGGCTTCTCTTTTTCTGGTTTAGTTTGAGTTGGGTTTATCAGTTTCAACATAGGCAAACCGAGACCCGAACTGAACCAGATCGGTTTTGAAAATTTTTTGAACCGAAACGAATACCCGAACCGTTAGATATCCTTCGGGTTGGGTTGGTCCATCTGGTTCACGGGTTAGGCCGGACCTGTCACATCATGCTTAATTGCTTTTATGAAGGCCTGATCACCCTATGTATAGTCATAGTTAATTATTTGAACAACAACCATATTGCATCAAATTAATGAACCCATGGGATATATGGAAAAGGCCAATTCAATAATGATTGTACTACATTTAGTTTTATTTCTAGTCCATTGTCATAACAATAACTTATCGTTCTCAAATCTTAATACATTTCTTAGCTAGCCTGTGTGTTTGAATTTAAGAAAATACATTGTATAATTAAATAAGTTAACTCTGAAGAAACCCTGAGTAATGCAAATAAAGTACAAAAAGGAAAGACAGGAGGTAATGGTGGAGAGTTTGTGATAGGTACCGATGGGGTAGTGAGATTTGGAAACCGTGTGTGTGTGCCTAGTGAACCTACCATTAAGCGTTTAGTGCTTGAAGAGAGGCATAAGAGTAAGCTTAGTTTCCACCCAGGATCGACTAAGATAAATCAAGACTTGAAGAAAGTATTTTGGTGGCCTAATATGAAGAGAGACATAGAAGAGTTTGTGAGTGCTTGTTTAGTGTGCCAAAAGTCTAAGATAGAATATCAAAAGCCTTCAGGATTGCTTCAACCCTTAAGTATACCTGAGTGGAAGTGGGATAGTATTTCCATGGACTTTGTAGTTGCTTTGCCTAAGACTGTGAGGAGGCATGACTCCATTTGGGTTATTGTGGATAGGTTAACTAAGAGTGCACATTTCCTTCCTATTAACATTAAGTACTCCTTAGAGAAACTAGCTCAGCTGTACATCAGTAAGATTGTGAGGTTGCACGGCATACCATCTAGTAAAGTTTCAGATTGAGATTCCAGGTTCACATCTAGATTTTGGGAGGGTTTGCAGCAGGCCTTGGGGACCCAACTTAGGCTTAGTTTCGCTTATCACCCTCAGACTGATGGTCAGACCGAGAGAACCATTCAATCCTTAGAGGATTTGCTTAGGGCTTACGTGTTAGACCAAGGGGGTAGTTGAGATAGCTTCTTACCTTTGATAGAGTTTACTTGCAATAATAGTTTTCACTCTAGCATTGGTATGGCGCCTTATGAGGCATTGTATGGTAGGAGGTGTAGAACGCCCTTGTGTTGGTGTGAGCCGGGAGAGAGCCTTGCATTAGGACCAGAGACAGTGCAGCAAACCACTGATAAGGTTAGGGTAATTCAGGAGAGGGTGAGGACAGCTCAGAGTAGGCAGAAGAGCTATGCTGATAAGAGAAGGAAGGAGTTAGAATTTAAAGAAGGGGATCATGTATTCCTGAAAGTCACTCCGTGGACTGGGGTTGGTAGGACATTAAAGTCTAGAAAGCTTACACCTCGATTCATTGGTCCTTACCAAATTCTTAAAAGAGTCGGCAATGTTGCCTACCAAATTGCTTTACCTCCATATTTGTCCAATCTTCATAACGTTTTCCACGTTTCTCAACTCCGGAAATACGTTCACGATCCTTCGCATGTGATTGAGTCGGATCATCTTGAGGTTAGGGAAAACCTGACAGTGGAAACCATGCTGGTGAGAGTTGAGGATCGGAGGGTGAAACAACTTCGAGGTAAAGAGATTCCTTTAGTTAAGGTAATTTGGGGAGGACCTACACCCGAGAGTGCTACTTGGGAACTTGAAGAGAAGATGAAGGAGTCATATCCAGAGTTATTCGCTTCAGGTAAAATTCGAGGACGAATTTTCTTTCCAAGAGGGGAGAGTTGTAACATCCTAAATTTTATTACGTAAAATATTAATTAAATTAAATAAATAAGTAAAGGATATAATTAATTAAATAGATGAATAAATAATAGGATCCATATTATTATTAGTTTTATCCATAAAGTTAGCTTAAATTTAAAAAGAGGAGAAGGGGGTTGAGAATGGGCCCAATCCCAATTAGGCATTCTAGTAAGGAGGGGTTATCAGTCACCCTAATCCTTATTCATATTATCGTCAGAGTGAAACGCTAGGGAGGGGAGAAACCAAGTCTCAAGAGGAGGTTGCTGCAGAGTGGTCATCAAGAACCAAGAAAGAGTCTTCTTTGCTGTAATCGATCTTCGCTTAAGGTACGGTGGGGGAGAGGGTGCTGCTTGTATATGCATGTAGGGGTGCTTGGGTAGTGAGGGCAACCATAAGACCCTCTAAGACTCTAAATTCGAAATTGATATATGTATATTGAGTATTGTATGATGAAAACATGTTGTTTGATGATTAATTATGTGAATCTTTGTGAATCTTGATTGGGTTGAATGAGAATATAAAGAATAGTGAAAAGGGGTTAATTAAGGGTTTGATGATTTGGGGTTTTGATTGGAAAACCATGTAAAACTGTTAAAGATTGATGATTTGGATGAGTTTGATGAATAGTAATGATTATGAATGGTGTTTGATCGAAAAGGATTGAATAGAGGTTGAATAGAGTGATGTAAAAGTGTTAGAAATCGTGAAATTTGCGATCTGCGTCGCGGGTAATCGATTACCAAGAGTGGTAATCGATTACCAGTGTGTTCTGGGTAGTCCAGAAGTGTTGTTTGTTCGCTGGTAATCGATTACAGGATTGTGGTAATTGATTACCAGAGAGTTTGTTTGCAGGTAATCGATTACAGGGAGGCTGTAATCGATTACTAGAATGTTTGGTTGCAGGTAATCGATTACAATGTGGTTGTAATCGATTACCAGAGACCTTGTTTGCAGGTAATCAATTACTAGAGGTTGGTAATCGATTACCAGAGTGGATTTTGAAATCCTGATTGTTTAATGGTATTGATGGTGTGTGATAATGCTTGATGATATTTGGTATGCATAATGATTGGTGCTTATGCAATATAATTGATGTTGTTTGGTGTGCATAATGATTGGTGCTTATGCAATATAATTGATGATATTTGGTGTGCATAATGATTGGTGTCTATGCAATATATTGATGATATTTGGTGTGCATAATGATTGGTGCTTATGCAATATAATTGATGTTATTTGGTGTGCATAATGATTGGTGCTTATGCAATATAATTGATGATATTTGGTGTGCATAATGATTGGTTTCTATGCAATATATTGATGATATTTGGTGTGCATAATGATTGGTGCTTATGCAATATAATTGATGTTATCTTGGCATGCATATAGTTGGTGAATATGCAATGTATGGATGTTATTTTGGTATGCATATGGTTGGTGAATATGCAATGTAATTGATGTTATCTTGGAATGCATATGGTTGGTGAATATGCAATGTATGAATGTTATTTTGGTATGCATATGGTTGATGAATATGCAAAATATTTAATGATGATGTTACCTAAGTTGTGTGGGCCCATAGAGGGGGTACAACTTAGGAGAGATGCCTTGAGCATATATGATGAGACCTGAATTGTGCGGGCCCATAGAGGGGGTACAATTCAGGAGGTGAACTGGGTTGTGCGGGCCCATAGAGGGGGCACAACTCAGGGGATCAAGATGGGGCGTTCGATGCACGGGCCCATAGAGGGGGTACAACCTAGGAGTGATTGTACTGGCCCATAGAAGGGGTGCAACCTAGGGTCGAATGTCGTTGTGCGGGCCCAACGAGGGGGTACAACCTATCGGTTTGTGTGGTGACACCGGTAGACTATCTTGGTAATAACTAGAGTGATTGACGAGGTGCACCCATTGTGTGGAGTTCTAAGTCACGATCTTTGGGTAGGTGATGAGATGAATTTTGGAGCATATGATAAGTTGGAATACTCAACGATGGAATTGAGTTATATAATAACGAATTCTGGTGCATATGATAATTTGGAATACTCAACGATGGAATTGAGTTATATAATAATGAGTCTTGGTGCATACATGTTGGATGTATATGTGTGATATCTGATGTGGTATGGAATTATAAATAGTGTTATGAGTATTAATGATGAATGAATATTATGTGAATATGTGAGTCCTTTGGTGAATGATGGTATGAGATTTATATGTGGATATAGATGAATAGCTATATGCTGAGTTTTAGATGATTATTATCTGAGGGATTATGTGATGTTTTGGTATGTGGTATGATGAATGATGATGTTGTGGGTGAGGACAGGGTAGCCTCCTATGTGTATGTATGAGTAGTATTCTTTTCCTCACCGTTATACTGTGGATATTTTTTACAGGTATTGATGATGACACGACTGGTGTCGAGTTTTGATTAAAGGGAGTGTGCTCTGGTATATGTGACATCAGGGTATAATTTTGGGGGTTCTTTCTTTAGGTTTCTAGTTAGGAAGGTTTTTGTAAATTGTTTTGGATTCCTTGCACAGCAAGTAGGATGTTTAGTTACTTTTATATTTTTTTGGAGATTCCGCTGCATGAGTATTTTAATACATTTGAGTTTCGTTTTATTTTGTTTTCGAACTAATGAGGTTTTTAATAAGAGAGTTATGTGAACCTTTTACCCATTGTGGGACGTTACTTTTTTTACACTTCAATTTATTAAACGTATAAGAGTTTAGGTTAGAAGGGTGTGACACATTTTGTTGCAAAATAAAAAATCTCAATGTCTCCATGAATTGAATACAAAGTTATAACATTCAAAATATCTTAAGTTTCAAGAGTACAATGGTGTTTCGTCCAAGAGACTATAATTTCAAGCACTGAAGGTTAAAGAGAAATCTTAAAATTGAATGAGTTTGAACTCTGAAAGCATTTGAAGCTTCTATTTATTACTTTGTTCTTCACATTCTTTATATTTGTACTATCTATACAATTATTGAGAAAATTGTTGTGTTGCCTTCTTGCTCTTAATTGCTAATTATTAGCCACTATTTATTTCGAAAGAAATCAAAATCGTTCATTATCTTTCATTTATTGTAATCCCTGTGAGGTAGGACGCAAAGAGACTAGGTGAGAAAAATACTATTGGTAATTTTGTAATTTTAAAGAGATTTATATTAAAAGAATACTTGTAAAACCACGAGTGATTAATTATATCAATTATTGTGGATAAATCTTAACTCGGTGTAGGGGACTAGACATAACTCTAGGTGATTTTAGTGAAACAAGATAAATAACTTGTTTGTTTTTCTCCAATCCTTATTTCTTTTAATTTATTATTTTTAAACATTTCTAACAAGGGGTTAAGTAAAGAGACTAGGTGAGAAAATACTACCGGTAATTTTGTGATTTTAAAGAGGTTTATATTAAAAGAATGCTTGTAAAACTATGAGTGATTCATTATATTGATTATAGTGAAAAAATCCTAACTCGGTGTGGGGACTAGACATAGCCTTGGGTGATTGAAGAGTGAAATAAGATATATAGCCCGTGTATATGTTTTCCTCTAACTCTTATGTCTTTTACTTTACCATTTTTAAACATTTATAACAAGGGATTACATAAAGAGACTAGATGAGAAAATACTATTGGTAATTTTGTGATTTTAAAGAGATTTATATTAAAAGAATACTTGTAAAACTATGAATGATTCATTATATGGATTATATTGGAAAAATCCTAACTTGGTGTAGGGGACTAAATATAACTCTAATGGTTCGAGGGTGAAACAAGATAAATAGCTTATATGTTTTTCTCGACCCTTATGTCTTTTATTTTACCATTTTTAAACATATAAAATATTACATTCCTCTAGATTTTCATCGGTTGTTCATTGGGAAGTTAATTTTTTTCCACATGTGCGGCTATCCGTGTGGCCATTTGGTGTTTTAAAAATTTAAAAAATAAGTTATAAGTGGGATAAAATAAAGTTTAATAAAAAGTTTGTTGGATCAATGTGTAAGAAATTAAATAATTGACATTTTATTTATTTAAATTTCTAATTTGAATGAGAATTTTGCATTTTGAACCGGGAAAAAGAGAAAAAAAAGGGTATGAATGATGCGATCATATTAAGAAAAAACAATAGTGAAAAAGAAAAGCCATAAAAATAAAGAAAAAAAAAACAAAATTTTCTCATGTTTATATTCATTTAGACAATTAAAAATATATGGATAAATAACATATGAATTTTGTTGCTATATAAAATTGTTTAAATTTTAATTATTCATTTTAAAATTAATAGTTAAATTATTTATTTTATATATGTTTTAAATTTTTAAAAAATAAAATTTAAAATGTAATATTAATGTGAATATATGTGATGCAGGTGTTGTATACTAGTTTCTAACAAGGAGTTACGTAAAGAGATTGAGTGAAAAAATACTGCTGGTAATTTTATGTTTTTAAAGAGGTTTATATTAAAAGAATACACTTAAAACTATGAGTGATTCATTATATCGATTATATTATAGTGTATAAAATCCTAACTCAGTATAGGGACTAGACATAACTCTAGGTGGTTTGATAGTGAAACAAGATAAACAGTGGCGGAACTTGGATGAAAAATCTGGGGGAGCCAAATATTTAATTTTATCAAAACATACCCCTAAAATCAGTGTAAATTTTTTTAATTAATCACATGTGTTTTGTACAATTAGAAGTAGTTTTGGTTTAGTCATAATTAAAGCTGAAAAGTTAGTTGAAAGTTAAAAGGTTAGTCGATTTGATTGAAAGTGTATGATAAAACTAGTTGTTAAATTAGTTGAAACAATAAAATAACAAATAAAGACATAATTAATTATTAAATACTCCATTTGTCCCACTTTATTGTCTTTTAAGGATTTTGCACAGGAATTAGGAAATGCAATTAATTCTCTTATTTTCATAATTTTTTAATTGATTTCCTATTATAGCCCTTATCACTCATTAATTCAGTTATTCCACTATACTATATTAAATGATTGACACCTTATTTCAAGTCACTCAAACAATAATGGTAGATGATATATTTGGCAAAGAAATTAAAAATTAAATATTGTTTGAGATTGTAGAATGACAAATAAAATGAGATAATTTTTTTCTCTATAAAAAGACAAGTAAAGTGGAACGAATGGAGTAATAATGAGTGAGAGTTATTGATGGATAAAATTGTAATAAAGTTTTAGCCGGTAGTTGAAAATAGATATTTTTTTTTAAATACCTCAAGTAGCTCTTAAAAAAAGCTAATGAAAAAATATTAACTACCTAAAAAAGTTACCCTATCAAACACAACTAAAATGATTTCAGCTATTAGTTTCAGCTTTCAACTAATCGAAATTTCTTACACCCTTGTCAATGAGATTCTAACTACATGCCTATTAATTTCTTTTCTTATATTAATTATTAGGAATTACTACTATTTTTTTTTGTATTTTTTAAAGGTTTGTTCTTTCTAATTATTGGAAAATACACCCCTCTTGTGGATGAAAATATCTCCGTTGGGAGAGTCAACCCCACCATAATGTAGATGTTCCCAGCTCGAGTAAGATTGTCTCTCGTGGAGGATACTTTTGATTTAAACAAAATAAAATATTTTCAATTATTAATTCATAAAAATTAATTATTCCAAACATACTAATCAACAATAATATTTCACATAATTTTAAAATTATTATATCATGTTATATAGTTTAAATTTTAAAATACCAATCAATAATCATATTATTCAAAATTTTGAAATCAATAATTTTTTGTTATTATTATTAATTGATGATTATATATTATTAAATGGTAAAAATAAGAATTTGAATTTGAATTAATAAAAAGATTTGTAATAGGAAAAAAAATTAACAAGTAGAATCATAAATATTTAGATTTTAAAATATCATCTTTCAAAAGATTAAGATAATTTTAAGGAAATGTTTAAAAATCTTTGTGAATGAGGTGTGTGAAATACACACAAAAAAGAAGAAAATAGAGAAAATAACGTGTGACTGTATAGAAGGGAGAGTAGAAAAGGTAGGTGTCTCATTCTCCAAAATAAAGTGTCAAAATTAATATATAAAAAATTGAAATAATAATATATTAATATAATAATAAAGAATAATATATATATATATATGTATATAAAAAAAATTTGAAAACTATGGTCCGCCTCTGAAGATAAATAACTTGTACGTTTTTCTCTAACCTTTATGTCTTTTATTCTATCATTTTTTAACATTCCTTAAAAGGGGTTAAGTATGTATCTTAAAAGCTAAGATTTTCCGTGGGTGATTGCAAGTTTTTAATTTTTGGTTTTAAAAAATTTAAATTAAGAGTGTGTTTGACTTACCATTTCAGCTAGTTGAAAGTTGAAAATAGTAGCTGAAATCATTTCAACAGTGTTTTGGAAGGTAGCTTTTTTTTGTAGCTATAAGCTTTTCTTAAAAAATTACTTGGGGTAGTTTTTTTTTAAAAAAAACTCTAATTTTCAGCTACTAGCTGAAAATTAATTACAAATTTAACCCCCAACCACCCCCACTTATCATTATTTAATAATTAATGTTGTCCTTAAATGTCATTTTACCATTTTCAACTAATTTTACCAAACACATTCAATAGCTTTTCAGCTTTCAGCTAGCTTTAAGCTTTCAGCGAGTTTTTCAGCTTTCAACTAGCTTTAAACTTTCAACTAACTTTTTAGCTAGTTTTATCAAACACACTCTAAAGTCTTTTGTGGTTTTGGTTTTAAAAACGTTTATTTTGAAAATCACAAAACAATGTTTTTAATTATAAAAAATTGATTTAAAATGTTTAAAAACAAAAAAATTGAAAACTCATAACCACTCCAATATACCATCAAATTTTTGAAATTGTTTTATTAAACTAAGTGCACAAGACTTGAAAATTTTCAGATGATCCATTTTGAACCTTAGAAAGTCTATCTTAACTTTTCTTGCATCGTCATGACTCTTAAGCACTATTTTAGCAACAAAATATGTATTTAAAAACAAATTTAAGAAACACAATTCAATCATTTTCTTTTATTTCTCTGTTTATTTTAGATTAGCTTGAATTGTCTAACGATACTTCCTCTAATTTCATTTATAGTAGGAATGAAATAATTCTTCAAAGATCTCTTTGATTCTACTATCATGCCTCTTTGTTTACTTTATCATCTCAACCTTTAAGCAATCTTTTTCATTTCAAGGTCATATTGCAAGAAGTCCGTATATGGAATGAGAATGTGTTATCACATAAATAAAATAAAAGCCAAAGGAATAACAAAATTGGATAAAATCAATAATGAAAATTGACAGAGGAAAAAATAAAAATAAAAAAAAGCAAACCGAACACATGAAAAACAAGGAAACAAGCAAATTAAAAATGTCTGAATCAACTAGGAACTACTATACTCAATATTGTTATATTAATGACCTTTAACAGAGAAAAAGAACTTACCGTGTGCTAATATGCCAGAGACAAATGTGCAGCCGTGACACAAGCAATATGGAGATTAAAATAACCGAATGTTTGAATCTATAAAGATTAATTAATAATCACAAGATTCATTAAACTCTTATGTTAAATAGAATAAGTTGTGTGGGCAAAGTAAATTTAATTTAAAAAAATGCAAAAAAGAAAATGAACACAATAAATTATTCAATTATCTCAAATTTTTTATGATTATACCAACGGGGGTTGGTTCGAGTGGTACATGCTTGTTTCCTCTTAAGCAAGGTCTCATATTCGAGTCTTGTGGATAGAAAAAATCCAGCTAACCCCACCATGATGTGGATATTCTTGGCTCGAACAAGATTGTCTCCCCGTGGGGAATACATGTGGTTAAACAAAAAATTTTCTATGATTATGTATTTTTCCTAACAATTATCAATCACCTACTCAAATACTTATTAGCAACCAATGACCATGCATTATATAGACTTTCCTTGAATTAAGAAAACAATATGGTCATGCAAATTAAGGGGAATTCTACGGTGAGGTACCTTAATAGGTGCCTCATCGTGTACCCCTTGATTTAGGGGCATGTAAACAAAAAAAATATTTTTAGAATTTACAATATGGTCCTCAAAATATTTTTAGAAATATTTTTTTTTTGCTTACATGCCCCTAAATCAAGGGGTACACGGTGAGGCACCTATTAAGGTACCTCACCATAGAATTCACCAAAAACTAGTTAAGAAAAGCACTAAAAACCAATAAACTTATTAATTCAATAGCATATTTGAAGTAAAAAAAAACATGTAATTTGCTCATTTAACAACTCTTGACTCACCAAAGAGAATTGGTTAATTGTTATGGACTAATCCTTTAGCCCATTAATCAACATGACCCAAAGCAATCTTAGCAGAATTTGTTATTACATATCTGTCTACTTACTACAATTACGTACATATCTGTCTACTTACTACAATTATATATCTGCTCACTTACTACAATTATATACCTGCCTATTTACTACAATTATATACCTGCCCATTTACTACTTTTATAATAATACCTGCTTACCATATTTACACACGTCTAAGACCCTCACTTACCCTTTTATAATGATACCTGCTTACCATATTTATACAGGCCCAAAACCCTTATAAATATGAGGTATCAACAATTCACAAGGTATGCAATATTTACTCAGTCAATCACATTGGCTGTTTAATATATCTGACTTGGGCGTCGGAATGTCTTTGCAAGTACACCCCCATCTGAGGACAACCCGAATCCGCTCCCTGACGCCCCCAGATCCGAGTTCAACATCAGGTGCCCGAGTCCGAGTTCTATACCAAGACATTTGGCGCTAGAGGGAGGGCATTCCCTTTCTCCAACATGACTGTCAACACCCCCTCCAGACGATGAGGACAAGGTCAACTAAGTTCATAGAACGAGAAGTCCATTTAGTTGGAGCTTCTTACAGCACCTAAGCGCAACAATGAAACCGAGATCTTACTTATTAATAAAAACACAGTTTTCCCTCCAGATTTATCTATTTCACATTATTCGTCTTTCTCACTTCATTCGTTCTTAATACTTTAACTTCAAACCGGATGTGAAGAACATCTTGACTACACCAAAATAGAAAAGAAAAGTTGTTATGCAGTTCATATTTATAAGGATGTGAAGAACATCTCGGATCACCAAAACCGGATATGAAGAGCATCTCGGATCAACAATAACCGGATGTGAAAAGCATCTCCGATCAACGATAACCGGATGTGAAGAGCATCTCGGATCAACAACAACCGGATGTGAATAACATCTCGGTTCTTCAATAAGGATGTGAAGAACATCTCGGGTCACCAAAATCAGATGTGAAGAGCATCTCGGATTAGCAATAACTGGATGTGAAGAGCATTTTTGATTAGGAATAACCGAATGTGAAGAGCATCTTGGGTCAGCAATAACCATATGTGAAAAGCATCTCGGATAAACATTAACCAGATGTGAAGAGCATCTCGGATCAACAACAATCGGATGTGAAGATGTTAGGTAGCGAGGGGAGCCTAAACCACCGGGGAGACCTTCAACATATGGCCAATGAGCAAACTACACAAGTGAGCTAGACACCGCATCCAACCCAAAACCTTAAGGCATTAGGTTTATGAGTCTTGCCACTTATATATTGCTCTCCTTGCTCATTCCTATCCAATGTGAGACTAATACTTAATATCCCAATAATCTCCCCCTCAAGTGTGAGTCCATTCATCTAGTGCTCCCCCTCAAGTGGAAGCTTTTTCATCACGAGTTTCCATGGTCTTGCACCGCCGTTAGCTCACATTAACGGAACACGCCGCCTAGCCTCCATATATCGCTAGGAAGACTTTCGACACAAGGATCACCACATAGATCTACCACCAATTTCTCGTCCGAGCCGATCATCGGTCACCTGATCACACCATCGGCTCTGATACCACTTGTTTGGGTGGCGAGGGGAGCCTACACCACTGGAGAGACCTCCAACATAGGGCCAATGAGCAAACCACACAAGTGAGCTAGACACCACATCCAACCCAAAACCTTAAGGCATTAGGTTCATGAGTCTTGTCACTTATATATTGCCCTCCTTGCTCATTCCTATCCAATGTGGGATTAATACTTGATATCCCAACAGAAGAGCATCTCGGTTCTTCAATAATCACATGTGAAGATCATCTCAGATAAGCAATAACCGGATGTGAAGAGCATCTCGAATCAACAACCGGATGTGAAGAGCATCTCGGTTCTTCAATAATCACTTGAGCTAGGGACATCTATTACGGACCAGTATCATTCGATCCTACTCAAATCAGTTCAAGTACACAAGTCGACACAGTAATAAGCCGGCTAGCCGTAACCCATATCGATTGAATCACTAATAAAGCTCAAGCCGACTTTACCAAGTCAATTTAAGCTGGGGGGCATCTGTTATGGACTAATCCATTAGGCCCATTAATCAACATGACCTAAAGCAATCTTAGCAGAATTTGTTATGTCATTATTGACTTACTACAATTACATATCTGCCCACTTACTACAATTACATATCTTCCTACTTACTACAATTATATATCTGTCCACTTACTACAATTATATACCTGCCTATTTACTACTTTTATAATAATACCTGCTTACCATATTTACACACGCCCAAGACCCTCACTTACCCTTTTATAATGATACCTGCTTACCATATTTATACAGGCCCAAAAACCTTATAAATATGAGGTATCAACAAATCACAAGGTATGCAATCTTTACTCAGTCAACCACATTGGCCGTTTAATATATCTGACTTAGGCGTCAGAGTGCTTTTGCAGGTACACCCCTGTTCGTCTGGAAATTCTCAACGACGTTCTCCGGTTGAAAGTGCTGAATCTCCTTGCAATCCACGGTGGAGCACGACGAACCCACGACGGGGCATGGTGTACCTGCAGGGACTCCAACACTCAAGTCAGTGGGAGATTCAACAGTGTATATGTCATAATGAATAACGCGTACCTCAAAATGGTCTCCCGCAATGTATTTATAGAGGAAATGTGGCGGGAAAATCCGTTAGTTAGTTGTAACCGCTTTCAGCCAGTGTAATGACGCGCTTAAGTGATATGGGTGTGCACGCACCGTGTAGATGTCAGTTCGAGTTAGCCGAGGTACATTTACCTCCGGAACAACCCCCATCTGAGGACAACCCGGATCCGCTCCCTGACGTCGCCCAGATCCGAGTTCGACATTAGGTGCCCGAGTCCGAGTTCTACACCAGATTTGAAGTAAAAAAAAACATGTAATTTGCTCATTTAACAACTCTAGGCTTATTAACGAGAATTGGTTAATTAATTAATAATTGATTTCTTTTAAGTAAGGTATTGAGTTCGAGTCTTAAACATTAGTTAATAAATCAACCAAAATTATATAGGAAGTGAAGGCCAAATTACTCGATGAGGATATTGTTAATACTATCGGTCAATGCATAATTTAATTAGTCGAGGTCAATTGAATATGAATATGATAAGATGATATTTTTTTTTTCCACAAGCTTCAAATCAGATATACATTATGAATAAATGTTGCTTGCACGTACACGCGCAATAATGGAAACTTCACACAAGTGATTCCGACGTGCGAGGAAGAAGAAAGTGAAAGAAAAACAAAAGGTCGATACCGGCTATAGCCGATCCGAATCCTCACCAGCCTTACGTGGGTTCACCTTCTTTCAAGTATAGGAGAGAGTGACACATTCAATATATGAGACCCATATAACAGGTGGGGTCCACATATTGGATGTGTCACCCTCTCCAACTGGACAAGTCCAGTAAATGGAGAGGACCTCCACCCGTCTTTTAAAATCTAGTTTAGCTACGAAATAACTTGGAGTGAAACACGTTTTTTAATTTTGAAAAAGAATTTTAATTTTACTTATTTCTTTTATTCTCATATAGGTAAATTTACTATTTTTTTTATTAAAAGTGAAAATAGATAAGCTATTTCTTTTCATTTAACATAAAAATAATGAGTGGTCGGTTATTTTTTTTACCATACTTTTATTTGTATATTTCCAATTCGAATAAAATTCTATCTCAGGTAAAAATAAAATAATTTTTTTCTAATTCAACTTTTATCATCTCATCTTATTTTAGTCTTTCGTTTAAATTTTTAAAGTGTATTTAATAAGATATTTTAATTAGATGAAAATTATAATTAATAACTAAGATTATTTCATCTTTATTTGGTAAAATAATTTTATTAAATTATTATTATTTTTTAATTTTAAAAAACTACTTAAAATAGCTTTTTTTAAAGAACTTTATTTTTTAGATATTAGCTGAAAATTTATTTCTTAAAAAACCCCACTTGTCATTTTATATATTTTATTGGGTCCTTTTTATAAGGTACACTTAACCGAATTAAAGTTAGTTAGTTTTATTGGAGTTTTAAAAAATAGTCTAACTTTCTAGTTTTAGCCGTATTTAATATCATTAAATAACTCTATTACTACTCTGGACTTGAATATAAGCAAAAATAACTAAATTCACACTTATTAAGAAAGTTGATTAAACTCATTAAATTTTCTTGGTATCATGTAAAAAGTATTTGCATTGCCTAAATTACCCTACATTTAATTTTATTGAAAATTGTTTCAAGTGAACATATTCTCTTTCTATTGGCACATGACTCATTAAATAGAGTGGTTGAAAAGTAAAATCAAAGGGTATTTTGGGTTTATCTCATTAAATAGAGTAAAAATAGTTAAGATTTGCTTATATTTTAGCCCATCAAATGTGAATTTTTTTTCTTCTTATATTCAAGTCCGGAGGTAGTACCATTTAATAGTTGAAAAGATAATAAGGATAAATAAAAAAAATGATAATAAATACTGCGTTGAAATTGTAGAGTAAAATGGAACATAAAAACTTATAAAAAATGTATTATAAAAAGGAACAAGTTGCAAGAGGGAGTATATCCTTTTACTATTCTTAACCCGTTTTACTAAACATTTTCCATCAAATTTATCCAGTTTTCAGCAACTTTCCTTTCAGTTTTTATCTCGTTTTTTCAACTCTGAGCCAAACTAGTTTTTCAAAACACGCAAGCTAACTCAATTCTGTTGCACCTTGTTCCAATTGCCTTGTCGGCTTGGACCATGGAGTAAAACTAAATAGTAGAATATTCCAATGGAATAAATTTTGGAGCGAATAGAAGAAAAGGAGAGACCGACTGGCTGATCTGATCTGAGGGATCTGATCACCCGATTCCGATGGCTTCTACAGAGGGTTTGGTGCCCATAACTAGGGCATTTCTCGCCTCTTATTACGACAAACATCCCTTCACTCCTCTTTCTCCTGATGTCTCTCGCCTTTCTTCTCTGATTCGTTCCCTCTCCAATGATTTACTCACTCAACTTCCTCCTCTCCAAGGTTCCTTTCTTCTTTCTTTCTTCTTCTTTCTTTCTTTCTTTCTTTCTTTCTTGTAATTTAATTTTAATTTGTACATTCATTATTATATGCTTCCTTACTCGCTGATTCACCGCAACTACCGGAACTGTTTGCCTGCATTTACTGTCAGCTTCTTACTATAATTCAGTTGAAGTGTTTGTTCTGCTTACAAGGACTGTTGCTTAGCTTGCTGAAGAATATAAGATCTTCTTTACATTGTTGCAAACTTCCTGGAAAGCTATACTGTTATGAAATATTGAACATTCTTCATAAATACACTCTAGATAAGATATTTGTATTTTGATATTTATAGGTTATCTAAGTTCCTGTTTGGTTTGCATTTTCATTTCCTGTTTTCATTTTCTGTTTCCTATTTTCTTAAGTTTTACAAAGGAAAAACTGGAAATGCTGTAAATAAGAAATTGCTGATTCCAGCATTTCCAGTTTTTCTTTTGTAAAATTTCAAAAAATAAGGGTCTGTTTGGTTTGAGGAAACGTTTTCTGTTTTCATTTTCTGTTTTCATTCTGTTTCCTGTTTTCTGAAATTTTACAAAGGAAAAACTGGAAATGCTAAAAACAGCAAATTTTTGTTTCCAGCATTTCCAGTTTTTCCTTTGTAAAATTTCAGAAAACAGGAAACAGAAAATGGAAACAGGAAATGAAAATGCAAACCAAACAGGCCCTAAGAAACATAATGAAAACAGGAAATGAAAACAGGCAATGAAAATATAAACCAAACAGACCCTAATTATCTCATACAAAGTGGTCATCAAGAGATTTAAATATAAATCATTTCAACATTCTTGTATATCTTCTTGTGTCTATGCATTAAATTAAACATTGCAATTTTGCTCACCAAACAGCTCCTAGGAGTTATATACAGTAACTAGCATGATTTTTTCATCTTATTAATAGAAGTAAAAATAAAGAACTTGTATACGGTGTCTGCACCTTCCTCATTAAGTGTTTTGCTTTGAGGACAAATATTTTGCTTTAGATCCTTATTTGGAACTGGGAATTGATGTCATTCCAGGTGAAAGCATATTAATAGAAGAAGCTGACAGCCAACCTCCACATAAAATTGATGAGAACATGTGGAAGAATCGAGAGTACATTGAAGAAAACGCTTTTTTTACTTGAAAGGTCTAATTGGCCAGAGGCGGTAATGTATATTTTTTTAATTCATTTTCCCCTTTCTTTAACTGACTTTTATGTGGGCATTATTTGTCACTCATGAATATAGAACATGACAACTTCATGATGTCTGTTTGACACGACTATTCTAATTTTCTAACATTTGATATTAGATTTTGTGAAGTTTATATAAAACAATTTAAGGTAAAAAATTGTGCACATTCTTTGATAACGGCTGTGTGTTGGATGCAGCTGAAAAAGCAGTCCACACCTGACAATGTTGAATTTACAACCACGATTGAGCAGCTGAAAGTTAAACTTCATAATACTTTGAAGTCTTTGGAAGCTTTCCAAATTAAAAATGCTGAACATGTATTTAACACAGGTATGAGGTACCTCCTTGCCTTTGACTTGAATTGCTTGTTTTCAATAGATAACAAGCTTCTGATTGCCTTGTGTATCAATTTCTATTGGTTGAAGCAAATTTCATTTTGCTTGCTCATATTTGGCAAGTGCAGACTTCAGTCACTAAAGAATTCTATCCACTGCTTGCAAGTGCCTTACTCTTGAGTCATGCATGAATTGGCTAACAACACTAACTGCATATGTTAGGCCTGGTCTAGTATGAGCAAGATATATCAATTTTCCCACTAACCTTTGATATTGAGCTTTATCAATTTTAGGACTTTCTTCATCACTCTCAATGCTGTGATTCTGTTCCATGGACACCGGTAGCCTTACAACCCAATTTCCTTAAGGAAATCAAGAACATATTTCCTGTGGGAAATGAAGATGTCCTATTGGGAATAAGAAACTTTAATCCCAAGGAAGTACTTCAACCTTCCAAGATCTTTTATCTCAAATTCAACTGTGAACTTTTCCTTCAATTCTGGGTAATCACTTGATATGATAATGTCATCAACATACATAAAATAAAATAGTGAGCTTACCATCTTGGGAATGCTTCAAAATAGTTTATGATCCCTCTAACTCTGTCTGTATCCCGATGACAACATTGCCTTTGTGAATCTCCTAAACCATGCATGAGGAGATTGCTTTAATCCATTCAAAGCCTTATTTAGTTTGCACACCTTTTTCCTCCACTTGGGAACTCAAATTCGGGTGGAATTTCCATATAAACTTCCTTCTCTAAGTCTCTATCAAGGAAGGCATTCTTCACATCAAATTGTTGCAACTCCCATCCATAATGAACAACAAGAGACAGTAGTACTTTGACCATGTTCATTTTCACCACTGGAGCAAATGTCTCATAATAGTCAATTCATATGTTTCTCTCATATTTTATTACTCCCCTTTAAAAATTAAAATTCAAATAAGTGATGTCCTTTAATTGTTAATATAACCATAATTTTCTCATAATACATATGTTAGCTATAAACTAATGGGGGATGTTACACATGACATGGTATCAGAGCCTCTATAATCAAGTGGTCTAGAGTTTGATCCTTGTTGCTCTCATTATTCTAATAAAAAAACAAGTTTAATTTTGCAAAAGGTAGGTGGGCCAGTACATTGTCTACACTTCAAGCCCAAAGGGCTCTTACATGAGGAGAGGTTTAAGAAATATAAAAAAAAACCATTCATGTGTCTTCACCTTAATGCCTTAAACTTTTGGGATAATTGCCTCATGACAATAATAATGATAATTATTCTCAACAAAATACTTTGAGGCATTTAAATTTGTTTTTGTGTAATATCAGTGTATTACCTTGCAACATAGTGTCCATTATGCATATAATAGTTAGCTCACTTGTCCAAATTCAGTAGTCTGTGGTTTAATTGAGGCACTCACTTCACTCAATCTTTTACCTCTTCTCTAACTCAACAAAATTTATATGCAGTTATGACATATTTGCCTCAAGATTTTCGAGGAACTCTCCTCAGACAACAACGGGAACGCTCAGAAAGGAATAAGCAAGCAGAGGTGGATGCCTTGGTAAATTCTGGTGGTAGCATACGGGATAAATATGCTCTGCTGTGGAAACAACAAATGGATAGGTGAGGCTCGAATGTTATCTGGCTGCTTGTACATGAATTAATAAGAAATATATTAAACAACTTATGGGTCACAGGAGAAGGCAATTGGCTCAGCTTGGTTCTGCAACAGGAGTCTATAAAACACTCGTGAAATACCTGGTTGGAGTTCCTGAGGTATGGCTATCTTGAA
Source organism: Sesbania bispinosa (assembly GCA_026901365.1). NCBI lineage: Eukaryota > Viridiplantae > Streptophyta > Magnoliopsida > Fabales > Fabaceae > Sesbania > Sesbania bispinosa. The sequence continues at coordinate 168,682 of QLOH01000891.1, forward strand.
TTGTCATTACATGGCTGTGCTTGCTGGCCTCTTTTTCTTTTCTTTTCTTTTCTTTTCTTTTCTTTTCCTTATTTTTGGCATTGATTCTCTCATACTGTCTACTTAAATCAGCTTATGCAACCTGTTTTGACTTATACATAGCTTGATTTCAATGTCTCCAAATAATGGGGTTAACTTAATTCTTCAGCTATTCTATGTAACATATACAAGTTTAAATGAGGTAGGTGTTGCCATGTGGAATATATTTTAATTAATATAAACAGGCTAACCATATCTGTAATTACTGTAATTAGGATGTTGAGAGATATTATTCTATTTCCCTGTATTATTATTTTTATTATTCCATGTATTTTTTTGTTTCCTAATTTCTTTTATAAAGGACAGATTTTAGCCTGTAATGTAGCTTTATTATATGAAACTGGTATAAGATTAATCTATATATTATGTGAATTCCTCTGTATGCAATTCATTCAGAAATATTCAGTAAATTTCCATCACAACCCTACCTGCCAAGGTTGGCAAAATTGAGATCCTACCTGAAGGATCCGGGGGGGGGGGGGATGAAAGATCATAAATTGGAAGACCATAACATAAATTGTAGGATCCTACCTAAAATGCAAAATTATATTTAAACATATATATGTGCATAGAAAATAACATTGATAGGAAAAATAACCTCTAAATTGCAACAAACATTTAATTAAATTTCGATTGGAAATTCGTAAGGTCACATACAACACATAAGTCACATAATGACAAAAGTTTTTGATAACACATAAAACTAAAACATAAAAGAAAATAGTTGAACTCTAGATATCCAGCAAATTATCATAGTCATTGTCCTCCATATGATCTTCATATCCACCATTCTCCAAGGCATCTTCACCTCCATGAAGTTCATCCTCAAAATTAGGAATTTTCAAATCTTCTAGAGTTGCACCACCAACTCCACCACTAGCATCTTCTCCAACTTTACGAAGTCTTCACTTGGAGTATCCAACTCTAAATTCAAGCTATCTGAATTTTCATCTATATCCACATTCCAGTCAACATCAGAAGAAGGAAGAAGGGTCGTCGATGTATACTTATTTTCTTTCAAAATTTGTCCAATTTTGAATTAGTCATCACAAAAAAAAAAAAAATTGTCATTGTCTTTTGCTTCAAACAATTTCTCCTCTTTCTGTGGACTTACATATACAAAATTCAACATAGTAGGTACTAGATAATTTTAAGAATGAAATACAATTCATTTCATAAATCTAAAATTTTACCATCTCAACAACGTTCCAATTACGTTCACGGCTGTCCAAATCATTCCCACCACTGTGTAGAAAACTTTTGCATGTCTTGATACAATTCATTTCATAAATCTAAAATTTTACCATCTCAACGATGCATGTCTTGATACACGAGTAGAAACCTTTTGCAGCTTTGGATGTTCATCATCACCATATCATTTCCACCACTGCTTTGGAGTTTTGGTTTGAATGCCAACCATGGCTACTGTACTACTAGAAAACTTTGATCAAGTTTTGAAATCTTCAAGCTGTGCATCAATCTTACTTATTTCTTCCATATTTCAAATCATCCTTTCTAAACAATCATATAGTCAGGGTTTGGTTGTCCCATCCTTCATCAATGATGTTCTGTAGAGGCACATAACTATGGGGGAAAATTTAGTTTTTAGACGAAGGCTATAAAATTTGTTAGAGTTCCACATTGACTAGAGATAAGGCCAATTAAGAGAATATATAAACCTTGGGCAATCCTCACCTTACAACCTATCTTTTGGGATTGACGTAGGCCCAATCCAAAATCTAAGATGGTATCAGAGCCCAATCCTCACCCTACAACCAATGTTGCAAACTTCACGCTCCAGATATCCAGCCGTGGGCGTGAGGGGGTGTTAGAGTTCCCCATTGACTAGAGATAAGGCCAATTAGTAGTATATAAACCTTGGACAATCCTCATCCTACAAGCTAACTTTTTATTGACACTATTGAAGGCACTTTGTATCCTATGACTAGAGGATTAGTGCCCCTCAAGCAAATCACTTTTTTCCCAAAATCCCGTATCTCTAACCACATTTTCGACAAACTTCCCATCCTTTGTCTTTGCAAACTGACTGAATTTCCACTCCTTGGATGTGAACATTCTTATCAATGCTCCCTTGTTATTGAAGCTACGCAAAAGTCAAGTAAGACGTGGCAAATGAGTAATAGCCAGTCTAACCAAATCTGTTCCTTTGGTAAAGTGATGGCAATAAAGAAATAAGAGCAGTCATTTATAGGTTGCAATTGTCTCTTTATAGACTAGTATCTTCTTCTCAGAATCCTTCAAAACTAAGTCAATGCAATGAGCTGCGCAAGGTGTCCAATATAGCCTTTTCCTTTTATCCACCAACATCTCTCCAACTGCATTGTAATTTGCTGCATTGTCTGTGACAATTTGGAAAAGAAATTCCTCACCAACCTACTTTGTAATGTCATTTATCTCCTTACAAACTTCGTTAGCTGTTTTATATATGTTAGATGCATCAATAGACTTAAAAAGAGATTATGTTACGACTATTTTCCAAGAAGTTTAGTATAGTCCTCCTCTTGCTGATCCACCCATCAGTTATTATGGTGCATCTTGTTTTCTTCAAATTACCTTTATGTTCCTAATTGGCATATATACCGGTGTAGACCAAGAGATCAACTTTGGTCCTAGACAGATTTATGATCTAGAGGTGGATCTAAAATCATCCATGTTATCTAGGTATGTAGGATAAGAAGCTGTCTAAATGAGGTAGTTGGGGGAACTAGACTATGGTGAGTGGAACCCTTTAGATATCTAGGTATCCTTTTGACCACCTTCCAGTACTTCTCAAGGGGTTGAGAGAGGAATTGGACACTTTGTTGACTTCATAGCTAATTTCAGGTCTTTCTAAGCCTTTGGATAAGTTATACATGTACCAAACTTAGTGCATATGAACTATATGCTCCAACTTGGGGGGAGGGGGTGTTGGGATACATGTAGATAGTATAAATAGGCAAACCATATATTGTAATTATGGTAAATAGGATTTTTTTTATTCTTGTAATTATCACATTATGTCTATATAATTAAGCCTCTGCTATGTAATTTCGTCACACATATTCAATCATACGTCTCTTGTTTCCTCTTTCCCCAAGAGCAGGTGTAGGTTGATTCCTGAATGATATCACCATCTTTATATTTCTGATGAATCTGATCAATTTGTATGCATTTGGACTGAAGTTGTTGTTATTTGGATTATTTTGTCTTCAAGTACTGGTTGTCTTTATCATGATTTGTTCATATTCTAAAACATTTTTCTGTTCGAGTTATAGGTATTGCTTGAATTTACTCGGCAGATTAATGATGATGACGGGTACAAAATTACTCTTTTGCAGTGTTGTTCAACTTTACTTCCTTTATATATGATAATAATTTATGAATAACAATCATTTGAGAAATCTTATCTACTGGTAGGCCCATGGAGGAGCAGCGTCATCGCTATGGACCACCATTATACAACCTCACCTTGATGATTCTTTATGTTCGACTCTTCCTTTCATTATTGTGGGCACGATTTGGAGCTAAGAAATTGTGAGCTATCTTGCATCTTTGGTAGTTTAATTGTTAGATTTTATGGTTGATTTTGCTAAACTATTCTTAGTTCTATGAATGGTGAGCACGGGCAATTATGTGATGTCTCAATATTCAGCTTTGCAGTTTCAAAGGGTTAATGTCCTGGAATGAGTAAACTAGCACTTTCGTCCTCGACTTTTATAGCGTCTTGCAGTTTCGTTCCTAAATTTTCCAAAATAGCACGTTAGACCCTGCAACATGCACTTAGTCCTTAACTTTATTAAAAAACATGCACTTTAGACCTAAAGTGCATGTTTTTAATAAAGTCAGGGACTAGTGCTATTTTGGAGAAGTCAGGGACGAAACCGTAAGACGCTGTAAAAGCCGAGGACGAAAGTGCTAGTTTACTCGTCCTGGAATTGTTTCACATGTCATGTCAATGACTGATTACCTGCATAATGTATCTAAAAGAGCCACTTTGCCAAAAGCAAGCTTTCTGTTGGTACTATTGGTATAAGGGTATTTTAGTCAATCCATATATTTCTTTAAACCTTCTACATGTGTATAAGTAAACATCGCATTACCGAATTGAGTTACAACTTCTTTAGAACAAGATGCTAATGCACCATCATGGTCAGAATCTTTGCACTTCCCTTCTAGTAAGGTAGTGGTTGGCTTAGCTTTTTTTCAGCTAGGCCAAACACCATTCAAGAAAAGCTCTTTACAAAAAAGTAGCTTATTTTTTATGAAGTAACATTTAAGAAAAAACGGTTTATTTAAAAGCTACTCCAAGCTTAAAAGTAGCTTTTAAGTAAAAAAACTCTCAAATTACCCATTTACAAGCTCTTATATTTAGCTTCAGCCTTCAACTTTAAAGTAGCTTTTCAGCCAAAAAGAAGCTAGGCCAAATGCTACCTAAGAATAAACATGATTGAGAGTTATGGAAGGTCATTTACCAAGGAGTATATGCACAACTTCATATTTTGCTTCTAACCCAACCAGTTGAAAAGGGAAAGGAAGCTTTTGAATTGCTTGAGGAAATCCTCAACAAGGTTGAGTATATATAACATGATTCACAACCTCTAGTTTTAGCAATATACTAATTAAATCCTAATTATTAACAACAAACATGCAACCCCTAATAGTTGATATTTTACCTAAACTAAGAGATACTTTCCAACATTTCCTGCATAAGTGAGAGCATATAAATCACATGCGTCAAGTGTGTTGCAGATAAAGTGACTTAGAGGACCCCACAGAGACTTTGTAAGGATAAAGGCAAGTTGATCGCTAGAGTTAATAAATTCAATAGTGATCTCTTTGGAAAGAAATTTTTCTTAGATTAAGTGACAATCAATTTTTATATGCTTGGTCCTTTCATGAGAGATTGAATATGAGACGATATGTGACGTTTGATTATCACAATATAACTTCAAATATCAACATTTTGAGACTTAAACTCACTAAGTTATTATTTTACCCATATAAATTCACAAGTTTCCATTGCTATAGTTGGATATTCACTCTACACTGGATCTAGCAACCACATTCTGTTTCTTACTATTCTAAGATACTAGATTACTGCCAACAATAATACAATATTGAGGAGTGCATCACCTATTAATAGGCAAACCAACCCAATGTGCACTAGAGGAACCCTCCATCTTGAGTATTTGCTCTATCTTTATATAACAATTTGTGACCTGTAGCATTCTTAACATATCTCAATTTGTACCATTGTATTCCAATGGTCAACACACAGATTGCATGAAGTGGCTCATCACAATGATTGCAAATGAAACATCTAGTTTATAGATTGCAAGGTAGTTTACTTTCCCAATTAATTTCTTGGACTTGCTAGATCTAAATAAGATTGTCCTTGATTTTATAACAGCTTATTGTTTTGATCCATTGTAGTCTCAACAGGTTTGTAGTTTAACATACCAATTTCTTCCAATATATCTAAAAGCTTTAGTCTAAAGCATATTCTCTTTGTGAAATTGCAATACCATTCCCAAATTGAGTCAACTCAATACCAAGAAAGTATTTGAGTTTACCCAAGTCTTTGGTCTATAATTAACTAAATAGGTGTTTCTTCAACTGAGATATTCCTTCGTTGTCGTTACCTATAGTAACTATATCATCAACAACTTAAACTATCTAATAAATACATCAACTAAATGGAGTATGTTGATAATAGAAAATTGAATGATTAGCTTCACTTTATGTCATACAAAATCCTTGAACAAGAGTACTAAACTTACCAAACCAAGCTTGTGGAAACTGCTTCAATCCATAAAGGAATTTCTTTAACTTACAAAGCAAGTTTGACTCTCCATGAGCAATAAAATTTGGTAGTTGCTCCAAGTATAATTGTTCAAGAAGACACTTTTTAAGTCTAGCGGATTTAGGCTCAGTTTGGATTAACTTCTCTAGAAGAACTTATAGGAGAAGAAAATAAAATGAACTAAGAAGGTAGAATGAATCAATTTTGGTAAGTTGAATTTAGTCTTTGCAACTCAACTTTTTCAGAAGTTAAATGGGAGAGCTTTTGAAAAAGTTGAGTTGTAAAGATTAATTTCAACTTATGAAAAAAGTTGGATTCATTTTACCCTTTTGATTCAATTTCTTTACTTCTCCTATAAGTTTTTCTAGAAAAGTTTATCCAAACTAGTCCTTAGTGACCAATTACCATTAGTTGCCAACTTGCCATTGTAAGAAAAAGCTAAATAGAAGCAATTTTAGCTACCAGAGAAATAATATCACTATCAAGGCCATATGTTTGAGTATACCCCTTTGCAGCTAGTTAAGCTTTGAGATAGTCAATTTGACCATATGGGCTGAGTTTTTCTGCATATTCCCGTCGATAGCTAAAAATTGCTTTCTTTGGAAGAGGAACCAAGTCTCGTGTGTCACTGTGTTCAAGATCAATTATCTCATCAGATTGTGAATCCAAATCCAAAAGTGCTATTAGATCCCTATTCTTGCACTTTAGTTGTCCTGACACCAACCCTACACATCTAGTTTGTGATATCTCCAGGATGGTGCAGCTTAATTGGGAAATGCAGTGGATTCATACCTTCAAAGAAACAAACTTGGTGGTGGGTAGTTTGGCTAAGCACAACCTCACTTTGGACCCATATCACAAGCTTTTTGATACCCCCTCCTCCCTTTTTCTGTATTTTTTTTATTTCATCAAGTAATTAGTTTGTAGTTGTGTTTGGCTTTTGCCCAACTTCCACCAAAAAGGAAAAACAAGCAATCATCTCAACAACCTTGACTTGTTTCCTTCTTGAATGAGAAATTTCCTCACTAGTAGTTTTAGGAAGCAGAACAAAAGACAAGGGAAACACAAAAAGCATAATATGATGGCCATAAACAATGAAAACTTACTAAGTTATAAATTGGATGAGGAATTCTAGTGGATGAAATACATTTTTGAAGAGCAATAGGAAGTCGTCAATAGACTCAACTGGCTCAGGCAAATCCGTAGTAGGTGTTAGAGTCTCACATTTCCTAGATATAAGGCCAAATTATAGTATATATAAGTCTTGGGCAATCCTCACCCTACAAGCTAGCTTTTGGGGTTGAATTAGGCTCGATCCAAAATTTAATATGATATCAGAGCCTATCCTAGATAATTCGTTGTTATTGGGTCGCCACCCATAGACGTCCACGCTCCAGATGTCCAACCTTGGGAGTGAGGGGTGTGTTTGAGTCCCACATTACCTAGAGATAAGACCAAATTATAGTATAAAAGTCTTGGGCAATCCTCACTCTACAAGCTAGCTTTTGGTCTTGAGTTAGGCCCGATCCAAAATGTAAGAGTAAGGAAGCTGTTGAAATAGGACATGATTCACTAGGATCCTCTTCTACCACTGCCCAATGATAAAATCTTTATTTATCCGTTATTGGGCCCCCACTGTTAGAATATTAGAATAATATATTTAATATCTTAAGAATATCCGTTAAGATTAAGTTCAATCCTATAATATCCCCTAAGATTAGTTTCCATATTTGTAGATAATTATTATGATTTGTTTCCTAATTACTAGTCTATATGGGTCAATATAAATAAGTGTCAGTGTATAGTCTTTTGTAATCAATTAAGCATCATCAATCAATCTATTATAAATTATTCTTCTCCTCTCTTCTTCCTTTCTATATCCAAAACCCTATAACTTCAACACGGTATCAGAGCGGTACCATCTACCATGACCTGTCCCGGCCCTATTCCGTTGCTGGGTTCCAAAGTTTGGAACTTTTATTTGTTCGTCTCTCTCACTCTATATTCATACTCTTCTTTTATTTCCAGCCTCCCCGCCGTGTATCTTTCCGGCGTGCTTTCAAATCATCCACCGTGCATTTACCGGTGTGCTCTGTCTTCATCTCCTCCTTGTCGTGCTTTTTCCGACTGTTTTTCTCTTGTTTTCCGCTCTTTCCGCCGTTAGACTCGCCTCGCCATGTTCTCTCCAGATATGGTCTATTTTTTACGTTTCTGGGATTCGTACTTGCTGGTCATCCCTGTTTGGCCTGTTTCTCTCTCCTCTGATGGTTTTCTCTCTTCTTCCTACTGTGGTTCCACACCCATGACTTTTCAGAACCTATAGATGCAATGTTATAAAACTCAGACCGATAGTTGACTCGGTCAACATATTGGGTTAATGAGTCACTGGTCAAACCAGTGAGTCACTGGTTGAACCGGTTAAACCGGTTTTATAATTAATATTATAAAATATATCACACATAATATATATATATATATATAGATTATTTTCTAAAAAAATATAATACATGGAATAAAAAATAATATTTGGACCATCCAAAAGAATAAAACACTATTTTTTTAACGTAAAAGAAATACCATTGTTTTAATTCTATAAAAAAGCTGCACCTATACTATACAATTGGAAAGCAACTGCTACACGTAATAGTGTATTGAAAATTGAAATGAACTACTGCACACTTCACGTGAACTCTCAGCATTTTGCAGCCTTTATCCTTTCGTGTTCACAAAGACACCATAACCACAACCATTCTTTCAAATTTCAATACTTCATTCTCTGGTTCATTCTTTTACTAATTTTTTCTCCTTTCTTGCCCAGTCTTTTTTTACACTCCTCTCATCTGCGTTTTTTCACGGTTGGCTTATGTGTTCCTTTGCATTTTTTTCCTCTCTTCTTTTTAGTATTTCCTGATAGTTCACTCGTGTGTTCCTCTGTCTCTTGTGTTTCTCCAAGCACCTGCAACGAAAGAGTTGAAGAAGAATAATCGTCTCAGAGGGAAGCTGGGCTCCATCTCATACCTCTCTGCAACTTTTTTTTTTCATTCTATTAATATGACTCGGACGATTTGACCGAGTCACCGGTTTTCTACAAAATCGGCAAAGTGAAACCGGTTTTTCCCGGTTCAGATGCATGTCCGATCTGACTAGTGGCTCGGACCAGTCACTTGACCGGTTCAACGGTTCGACCGGCCGGTCCGAGCCGAGTTTTATTACACTGTATAGATGTATCTTGCGGCTACCTAGAGCTGTCTACCTGGCCCTGTGGCTTTCCCAGTATACTTTACCTGGCCCCACGGCTTTCCCAGTGTACTCTACCTAGCCCCACGGCTTTCCCAGTGTTCTCTACCTGGCCCCATGACTTTCTGAATGCAATCTATCTAGGCCCATGATTTATTATATTCAATTTTGTTAATATGGGTATATTTGTAACAAGCTTAAAGCTTAGTAAGCTTTAGCTTGAGGGGGAGTGTTAGAATATTAAAATAATATATTTAATATCTTAAGAATATCCGTTAAGATTAAGTTTAATCCTATAATATCTCCTAGGATTAGTTTCCATATTTCTAGATAATTATTATGGTTCTTTTCCTAATTATTAGTCTATATTGGTCAATATAAATAAGTGTCAGTGTATAGTCTTTTGTAATCAATTATCCATCATCAATTAATCTATTATGAATTATTCTTCTCCTCTCTTCTTCCTTTCTATATCCAAAACCCTATAACTTCAACAACCATTCTATAAAGGTTTTACATTATGACAAGTAGCTTGGATAATGAATCAGTTAGTTATTGAAAAAAAAGAACTTCTCTGTTGGTGATAAGCTTTTCTATAATAGACATATGCTCTGCTTCAGCTGCAAACATCACTGGGGTTGCTACTTGCTGGCTTTGCTATGATTGTCTTGGATTTGGGCCATCTTCAAGGAATACGTTACATGTTAAAAGTATTTTTTTATATAATCAACTTTTTCAATGTAACAACCACCACTCATTGATTGGATTGGATTTGATTTGTAAGGTTCACAACATAATATGTTCATGGTTAGAAGATTTTAGGGACTAAGTCATATCATAGTACTGATTGAGAAAGGAATAGGATCGAGTCTTATGAAGATGTTCCTTGTTTTCTTTTATTTTGTTTTGCGTTCAGTGTTGTTTCAGACTTCATATGACTGAGTTTAAAGATTATTTTTACCATGGTACAGAACTGTACATCTTGCTTCCCTTTGGTGTCTGCTCACAGACTGTAGGGTATTCTGCTAGTATTTAGAGATATTGAGGGACTTTGTTAGTTTTGTTCCATAGCTGCTGCGGTGTTCTTGTTTTCTTTTACAATGAGTAGCACTATATAATCCTCTATCTTCTCTCTCTGTGGGTGTAATTTGATAGAGAAAGGGAACAGATGGCTGTGTTGGAACAAGCTGTTGATGTCTACACCATGGAGTTTGAAAGGTTCATGACATTTATTAGGTACAGTAATGTTCATGTTGATGTTGCTCATGCTATATATATCTCTGTGTGTGTGTGTGAGGATCTATTCACTCCACATATTAAGTACACTTATGCCCCCTTATAACTTTTGTAGAATGCAAAATTAATCAATCCAAGTGTCAAATCATCTAATATTATCTTGATAATCATGGATATCAAATTTTGGAAAACTTAGACATTGTGGGCATGTAATCTAATAGTAGATATTTACTTACATTTTAAATAGCATATTATATGTCAAAATAAAGTGGTGAGATGAAATACCAATTAGTTTTTTTTATTTATATAAAATTTTGAATACTTGATCTACTTCATAAGAACTTCCAATCCAATATAATTTACCATTTATAAGAAGTTATTAAAGGGTCTAAGTATGCCAAGACTTAAACCTGGTATCAACGAAAATCTATTTTTATTCCCACTTCTACTGCTAGAACTTCAATTCTTGCTGAATAACTTGCTAATTATTTTGATCAGTGAGGTCTTTGCAAACGCGCCTTTTTTCATTTCAGCAGACGTTGCTGGTGCATTGGAAGCAGGGTAAATATCGAATCTTGCTTTCTTGTATGATTTTCTCCATTTTCAAGTCAATTTTCAAGTTCGTCCTTTTCAGGAAAAATGATGACTACAAAGAGATTAGTGTTCCAGCTGGGAAAACTTATGAGGTATATCTACAAGGCTTATGAAATTTGTTAACTTGTCTTTTGTTGATTGTGGGGTCTTTATTTTCTTTTTGCTTCTGCCCATCATTTTCACATCTGGGAGCCAAAATTATATTGGTAAGGTACGGGTATTACTATAGTTGTCAACCTCAGTTATCAGCATGGAGCGGCCAAGGCCAACCCTAAAAAGACAATAGTGAAATTATATTGAACACATAATTGCTGTTTTTTTTTTTTTCAAAAAAAGGTATCCAAAATTAAAGACATATTCATCATTAATAATCAAAAGCCGTAGTGGCATAGTCTAAATACACAATTTGACATTTTTGCACATAATGTTTTTGTTTATTAAATATACACTATTTTGTAGGCATATAAATAAGCTAAATGTTTTTAAATGTGTAAGATTTTTCATTTACTTTTCACTGTAAAATAAAAATCTGAAAAAAATTTTGAATTGATGGTTGTTAGAGATTGGGGAATCATTGTTGCTAACTTGATTAATTTATAAATTTTGCTTCCTGTTGTCCATAACATACATTTTTTCCCCTTTTGGTCCATGATTTAATGTTACTGTTTTCTCATTTGAAATTTCCTGTTAATGGATCCATGACTCAGCTGTATTTCTTGTTAATTAAAAAAAAGATTGCATTGTGATGTTTCTCATTTTACAAAGTTTTATAATAAATTTCATTTCGCAGGTTTTACTCCCAGTGGACTCAGTAAACTCATACATTGCATGGGATTTTTCATTAGTACAAGGCACGATAAATATGGTATTGCTGCAGTGCTGCTACACCTTTATTTCAAAATGTCATGATATTTTCCTTGGGCATCCTTCTTTAATCAACTTCCTTTTGTTTATTGTCAGGATATTGGATTTAGTTTGGAGTTTGTAAGTCCTACTGGGGACAAGACTGTAAGTTCAAATGTCATTTCTCGTTTATTATCTGTATCACATTATCAGTTGGTTTCTTCAGAAGCATTTATCATGTTATTCTTCACCAACCATTCTCATCTTCAATCTGTTAGGCAGGCCCTAGCCCCTTTTTCTGTTCTGTTTTATATTTTGTTCTCTTTCTCCATGTCTGTTTTGCCATTTACATAATGACTGATTGGTTATGACACAGTTGATGTTACCTTACCGCCGCTACGAGTCTGACCAAGTGAGTTTATTATGTTTGTTGCAGCTTAAATGTTTCACTAGGTATTTGATGTGCAAGTACTCATCTTAGATTTTTTGCCATTTAAATTTAGGGGAACTTCTGCACATTAATGGCTGGAAGCTATAAACTGATCTGGGACAATACATATTCAACCTTTTTTAGGAAGGTATGTGGGCGTGTTAACTGATTCAGTGAGTTGCAAACTGTCTTATTATCCCACTTTGACTGGTTACTCAATACAAATGCTCAAGTATTGAGCTTACATATTGATCAAATTGCATGGGAAATCTGATTAGATACAACCTTCACAGTATGTTTGTGAGACTTGACTGGTCCCTGCTTAGTCATCACTATCACATGATTTGCTCATTGTTATTCTATGATTAATGTGTTTCTTTTGTTGTTTCGTATCGGCTGATCCTATGAATTTTGACTGTCCACATTGAAATTTCAAATAATAGGATACTGCAGTCTCCACAGCATTTTTTCCCATTTGCAGTTTTGTTTGAGTATTGTGCTTTCTTCACTCATTTCTTCCTATGACAGTTTTTAATGTGTTAATAGTCATGTCTCTAGTGAGTTATGGGAGCCGGCATGTTTTGAAAATAGTAGGATTTCTGATTTTTGATGTGCGTTACTACATATGGGTTGTAGGTGCTACGGTATAAGGTAGATTGTATACCTCCTGTCACAGAGCCCGTGCAATCCGACTAATTCAAGAATGCCAGAGAAGACCTTTTGGATGAGGCAGGATAGATGATTGATTTGCTAGTCGTTTTAATCTTATAAAAAACTAAAGTTCCTGTTACTCATATCAAGATTGATACACATGTTCAATTCATTTCTGTGAAGGGTAGGGGAAAGCGGGTTGGGAACGAAATTAACCTTTGTATGAAACTATCATCCATTCACTTTTTCTGTATTCTAATTCTCTGATTTATATATCCTCAGGCAAATATGCTAGAGCATATATATAAGATGAACAAAATTTATCTTTTGTATAAAATTATGATTATTCATTCACTAGTATCCATTGACTGTAGGAAGCTGTGACCCCTGGCCACAAAGGTAATTTTCAACAAATTGCTTGATGAAGAGCAATATAGAAAGAGAGGTGAAATGAAAACATATATTTCCTAGTTAAGTATCTGGTCGAGTAATAGCAGTACAAAACCATACGGGCTAGTTGGTGAGATCAGTGATCACGGTTTAGAATTGCCAATGTTAATTATATACACGACTAGTGAGTTTATTTAGCAAGCATCAAGTTGTATGTGAATGGTAAGCCATTGAGACTTTTAAAAAAGAAATTGAGCACAAAAAAAAAAAAAATTCCCTGTTCATTAATCAGGAATCTTACCATTAAGAAACATCTATTCGGATGTTTTCAAAATAAAAAATGTTTTCAAGCCAAATCTCACAAATGAGTGATGGGTATTGGATGTTTAGAACCGTTTTTACTAACTTGAAATCATGGTTTCCTTGTGGTCACGCATGTTCTTGACCAAATAAAACATGTTTGGATAATCACATAATTGATTTTCAGTTGTTAACCATGGTTTTCTTTGAAGCAACTTCTAAGACAACTGAAGAAAACCGGGATTAATAACTCAAGCAATTTTGATAATGAGTATTTTTTGCAAAGATCACTTTTCTGATGCATGTTATGCAAATAAAAAGTTGTGTTACTTCAAAATTAATTTTACATAATTTTACAAAATCACGTTAATCTAAAATCAATTCTACTATTGTAAAATCAACCAACGCACACTAAAGCTTACGATTTTATAAACTGGTCAATCGTCGGCACAGAAAATGACAATGAACAAAATGTGCTGTGCAAACAAAACCGGGAAGGTCAAGTAAAATTAAGCAAGCGTTTTGCAGAAACTAGTGTGTTGAATAGTAGCATAGCAACCGTCATAGGACCAACCCCGCCAGGCACAGGAGTGATAACTGATGCCACCTTTATGGCTTCTTCATAGCATATATCACCTACTAGACGATAACCATCATCGCAGCTAAGATCCTGTCACATTATATCCTTATACTTGGTTAATTGATATGCAGCAAACGAAATATGAACAGCTATCTCAAATTGCAAGTTGCAACTAACCTCAACCGGAGTTGTTCCAACATCTATCACAGTTGCACCGGTCTTTATCCAGTTCCCACGGACCAAATTAGGCACTCCAGCTGCTGAAACTACAATATCAGCTTCTGAGGTGATCTCCTCAGGGTTTTCTGTAAATGCATGTATAACAGTGACTGTTGCATGGTGTCTCTGCAAACACAAAAACAATATTATAGGGGGGAAAAGTAGAGAAGCAATGACTTCAGGCTTTAAACTGAAATATATGTTTACCTGCAATAACAAGGATGTTGGCAGACCAACAATATTACTTCTTCCAATCACTACGGCTTTCTTGCCCATAATCTCAACTCCAGACCTGATCAATAACTCAATGCAGCCCTTTGGAGTACAGGGAGTAAACAGTGGCTCCCTTCCTTTTATAGCAAGATTCCCCATATTAAGAGGATGAAAACCATCCACATCTTTTTCTAGACAGAGACAATCCAGAACTCTTTCCTCATCTAGATGCTGTCCCAAATATTTTGCAATAAAACAATCACAGTACATCAGTGAATACTGAACATATGTGCTAATCCTCATTTGTTTAATTATTTGCTATGAATGTACAGCTGGCATGTAAATTGGTTATTCAGAAAAAAAAATTGATAAAATAGAATATTGCACCTGCAAATGAATCCTCCGGACAACCAATTTTAGGTTAAGAAAAATTATTTATTTTATCCATAGCATCAAATTCTGTCCACATCAAGTTATGCTATTAATAAAATTATACTATTTATTTTATTCCCTGTGTTCCTTTTTTGACATTAGCATAAAAAAAAAGGATAGTCTAATGTTTTTAGTGTGTTTGATATCAGCTACCCATCTCCCTGAAGTTCTTTAACACCGCACTCAAACCATAATCTGATTTTCCTTATTACCACATGTCTCTTTATCTATTGTTTGTGGGTTGTAATAATTCCTTATTCAAATCAGATAATAAAATATCTCATAAAAAATTGGATACTAAACTAAAGTCCATCTAAGTTAATGTAAAAAGTCACAGATTCAGAAATTACTTGTGGTAGAGGAAGTTGCACAAGAATACCATGAATTGACGGATCCTTGTTAAATCTCATGACAGCATTTTGAACATCTGTTTCTGCACAGTCTGTAGGTAATTCAGTTACCAAAGACTTGATTCCAACTTCTTCACAGGCCATTATCTTATTGTGAACATAAATTTGAGAATCCTTTCTCTCACCCACCAAAATAACAGCTAATCCAGGAACTTTTCCTAGGCATTTCTTCATTTGTCTTACCTCATCAGCTATTTTTGATTTGATTTCCATCGATATCAACTTTCCATCAAGGACCACAGCAGTTTGCTCATTAACTGCGGCAAACATTATTTTCAATATAGTATCTTAATTAAGGAATAAAATGGACTGAAGAAGCAAATTAAGAATGCACAGTGCAAGAAAAAGAAAGGAATGAATATTTTTTAACAATCTATTCATAGGTATAGAAGCACAAGAGCTTGAACAAAATTGTGTAGTGTTACATACTTCTCTTATTCATAGTTTGATTGCAATCAATCAAGGGAGTAATCAAATGCACCCTCAAGGTTATACTACCTTTAAGTCCTCGCTTTCCTTGAAGGTAATGATTCTCATGTCAACTTCTAGGAAGGAAGACCATTGGGTAGGAAATTCCTCTTTTAGTTTGCCTTCATTGCACAAATATCCTATCCACAATTTTAACATGTTCAAAACTCCACCTTGTCTTGGTGTTTCCACTTTTCTTGTAACTTAAACAATAAGGTTGGTTCGGAATTGGAGGTCTCCTTGATTCTATCTTTTTTGTCCCTTGGTCCACATAAAAGACTTTTGTCTCTTGATCCTTGTTTGGTTTTCTTGTGTATATCTAATTTTGAATTCCTAACTCATTTATTGGGTAGAGTTTTCTTCCACCATGATAAACCTATTCAGAAGTCAAAAGCACTCTTTAAGGTGTAGTCTTTTATTTGGACAGCAGTGCTTAACAAAATTAATACCAATTACATGTTACAGGTTTGTAGGCCACATGAGGCTGATTCCCACTTCATGTTGTTATGCATGATGCGAGCTCAGAATCAGTTCCCCATCTATTCTAATA
This sequence comes from Sesbania bispinosa, assembly GCA_026901365.1. Classification (NCBI taxonomy): domain Eukaryota; kingdom Viridiplantae; phylum Streptophyta; class Magnoliopsida; order Fabales; family Fabaceae; genus Sesbania; species Sesbania bispinosa. The sequence goes on from QLOH01000891.1 coordinate 185,116, forward strand.
TTGTTCTGTAGCTGTTTCTTTATTAAACTTTGTTTGACTTTTTAGAGAATTCTTTGACTCAGAAAAACTTTCTGAAATATTATGTGATAATTATGGCACAAAGGGATTTTACATTATATATACCTATACACTTAACTACTTGACTAAAATACATCTATATTACAGGCAACAAAGCTTCCCAAATAAAAGAAACTAAAGCAAGTAAGTAACAAATCTGTACAAAAAAGAAATAATGAAATAATAAAACTCTCAACACCAATAAAACTTCAAATGCATGGAGTTGTTGTTGGATCAAATTGGGTGATATTATCTTTTGATACACTAATTTTGGTGGGCCTTGGTCTTAGCAGCTTCAAGTGAGGTACCAGTTGAAGATGCAGTCCTATGTATTAGATCACATATAATAAGGGGACAAGGGAATACTACTCTCAGGAGAGAACATCCCAGCTTCTCGAATATTGCTTTCTTCATGAAGCTGAGAATGAGTAAAGAAAGGTCCATTCTTATGAAAGGTGACATCCATGAACACAAAACCATGACTTGAAGGGCGATAACATTCACAGTTTCACACCCCTTCTTGTTGCCACCATGTGGTTTATTTTGCTTTCTTTTCCTTCAAAGGTCTGAAGAGGATCACTTTGTTATTGGCATTCCATTTAAAAAACAGCTATTATACACTGCCACTAATGAAAATGAATTGACCAAGAAATCAAATATAGACCATTTTGATCTGTCGGTACTTGGAAGAAGAGATGGCCAATGAAAAGACTTTTCACATTGGAATGGAAGATAATTAGAAGCTATATGATTGTAAAACACCAAAACATGCCTTACAGCAAAAACCTAGAAGATGACAGCAAAAACCAGCCTTTGCTCAATTAAGTAAAAATCTAGAAGATGAACAAATAAAATCAACCTTACAAACATCAGAACATATAAAACAATAGAATTTAAGAACCAAAAAAATAGCAATAAAAGCATTGTCAAACAAGGGAAAAAGATACTTACAGCTTTTATGTATTGTTGGAATACTCTGACATGAAGAATTAGGAGTCCAGACGTCAAGAAGGTCCAGAGATGCAAGAGGAGGAGACATCAAAATTTGGCCTGATTGATGGCCTTTCAAGGTATGAAGAAACCTTAGTTTTAGTGGAAGATGCTTTCTTAGGCAATTCAGCCATGAGACTGCCATAAAGCCCATTATACTTGTCAATATGTCATCAATGGCATATCTTCCACAGTGGCAAGGTTGTTGTAGAATCAATTCATACTAGGTAGTAGGTTTGTCTCTAAGGAACATTAACTGGTGGAATCAAAAGAAACAAGCCCATGTGTATTTTCTAAAGATATGACATTAACACAAACGGGAAGAAGGCATTTGTTGTTTGAAACACAGGTAACATTGAGATATATGTATCGTTCTAACAGTAATGTGAAAGATTCTAGAACTAACTCAAGTATCAACCCTTTCAGTGATATACTATACTACACTACTTACAAAATTAACTTAATTGCGAGCCAGAACCCTCACAGAGTAATTGTTTTGATCGTTGTTGTGTAGTCGAGGGTGAGATGAGTGCTGCAGTGGCGAGAGAACTCTTGTATTTGTAAATTCATAATCCCAAATCTAAAATGAGAGGGGCAGACAGCAAAGTAAAACAAATAACTGAACTGGATTATACCACGAAAAACCAAACCTAGTGAACCGGTACACTAATATGAAGTTTGATGCTAATTGCCTTGGTGCACCGGTACCACTAGTCCACTACTTAACTCTCAATTTCCGCTTATTTCATGTGAAATACACCCAAAGGATCTAGATTCTAGATTCAGGGGGCCAAGAATTTTTTTAATAATAATATTAAATATTGGTTAAATTTATCATACCTTTTAATAAAGTTATATATATATATATATGTATAGTACATTCATGTTATAAAATTTATCAATAATAATATTTGTATCAAATAATTTTTTTAATAAAAATCACTTAAAGGGGCTAAATTTCAATAAAAAATAAATAAAATTTATATTATAAAAATTAAAATGTATCACACTCATTTTATTTAATTTTTTTTCGAGTAAAACGTCATTTTAGTCCCTGAAACTGTTAGTCGCTGTCATATTAGTCCCTGAATGGGCAGAAATTAAAAAAAAAGACCCTGAAACTGCAAACCTCCCTTCACGTTAGTCCTTCTGTTAAGGGGAGTCAATTAACGTCGTTAGCTGTGCATAGGTGGCACGTTAAAGTCCATGCTGGCAGTCTACGTGTACCACAATTGAAGGAGAAGGACTAAATTGAACCTTTGGGCAAAATACAGGGACCAAATTGAAAGTAGGGAAAACGTCTTTTGGGTTGATTCTAAAATTTCCCACCTTTTTTACCTTCCCTTGCCTTGCCACCCGCTTTAGTAAACCTCCAAGGTAAAAAACCCTAACTGCAAGAAAACTCCATTACCATTTGTACTTGTTTTCTCCTGCTGCGTGGCCTGTTTGCTTGGTGAGGAGAAGGTGTGGTGATTTCAGGTTCTCATTTATATCGCAATCAAACAGTTTGAAAGGTGCGTTCTTGTCCTCTGCTTTTCGTTTTTCTTGTGTCTCATAGTCGGTGATTTTTTACTGTAAAAGATAATTTCTAATGCAATGGATGTGTGGTCCCGTGAGAGAAGGTTTCTTTTTTTAATGGTTTTGTGGTGGTCCATTAAGTGTAATAGTTCTTTTAGTAATCTTTTTTGTCTCTGTTTTACTGGTTTATGGGTTTAAAAAGCTTTAATCAAGGTTGTAATGTGTACTTGTACAGGATGTCTAGGTTAGTAACAGTGATCATGCACCATGGAGGAAAATTGATGAGGAATGAAGAAAATGAGCTTGATTACATAGGGGGTGAAGTGGATGTTTGGGAGGACCTTGATTCAGATTATATTAATAGGTTCATGATCATTGACTTATGCAAGTTACACCATTATCATAGGATAGATCATTGTTATTGGTTATCCCCAGAAAAAAGTCTGGAAGATGGTTTGAGGGAGCTGAGGTGGAACTGTGATATAGATGTGCTTGACATGTGCATTGCTTCTATGCGTAATGATGGGGAGATTGAAGTTTTTATTGAGCACCCTGTGGTGGAAAACCCAACATGATGAGGGCAGAGGGCACAAAGTTCTGATGACATGATGAGCTCGGGTGAGACAGACTATGGTAGTGAGGAATTGAGTGACCAAGACAATGATGATGAAGATGCACAACCAATGGAGAACTTTGAAGCTGTAGCAACATCAATGCAGATTGATGATGAAGAGGTTAAGGAGGATGTACGCAGCTACAAATCTGAGGAGTTAAGGTCTCCTATTAGTAGTGATGATGAACAAACTTCAAGGGTTGAAAGGCCAATCTTTCCTCAATTTAATGATGGGGTTAGATTTGGATCTATTAGTCTACAATGTGGGATGGAGTTTAAAACTCTTGTCAAGTTTAAGCAAGCTGTTAAAGACTTCACTATCCACCATGGGAGGGAGATAAAGTGGGTAAAAAATGATAAAGTTCGAGCTAGAGCAAAATGCAAGGCTGATGAATGTTGTTGGGAAATATTCTGCACCTGGAGTAGTGTAAACAAGAGTTTCCAAATCAAGACATTTAAGGAAGAACACAGCTGTGCTAGGGGTTTCAGAAATAAGCAGGCAACCACCAAATGGGTGACTCAGAGACTGGTTGGAAAACTTAGGGAACAATCTGGTCTAACATACACAGAAGCCTTTGACTTTATGAAAAGAGAGTATGGGGTTTACTTGGATGATACAAAGGTATTTAGGTCCATCAAGGATGCAAGAAAATTGGTCGAAGGGAGTGAAAGAGAACAATATGGGAAATTATGGGACTACTCTCATGAGCTCCTAAGAAGTAATCCTGGCTCAACAGTTAAGCTAGATGTTATACCAATACCTGATGCACCACCTCAATTTGAGAGATTTTATGTTTGTCTGGATGGATGTAAGAAAGGATTTCTGGCAGGGTGTAGGCCCTTAATTGGTTTGGATGGCTGCTTCCTGAAGGGCTATTTTGGGGGATAACTTCTATCTGCTGTAGGACAGGATGCTAACAATCACATTTTTGTGATAGCATATGCCATTGTTGATGTGGAGAACAAGGAAAATTGGAAATGGTTCCTTACTCTGTTACATGAAGACCTAGGAGACTACATCCAAAACCAGTGGTATCTTTTACTTTGATACACGGGTTGATTCCTGCCATGCAGGAAGTAATGCCAGGGGTGGCTCATAGGTATTGTGTTATGCACCTGTGGAGGAATTTCATTAAGCAATGCAAAGACAAGGATTTAAGGACAATTGTTTGGGAGTGTGCAAGGTCAACTACTCCAGCACAATTTATAGCCAATATGGAAAGATGCAAGAGGAAGGATGAGAAAGCTTGGGCATATCTTGACAAGTGGCCAAAGGAAGCATGGACCAAGGCATACTTCAATGAATATCCTAAGGCAGATAACATATGCAATAATACATGTGAGGTATTTAATGCAAAGATTGTCAAATTTAGGGGCAAACCAATCTTGACTTTAGCTGAGGAAATCAGGTGCTATGTAATGAAGACAATGGCTAACAACAAGCTAAAGTTAGTTGCTCACAGAGGACAGTTGGCCCCAATGCAGCAAAGTAGACTAGATAAAGAGAAAAAGGAAAGCAACAACTGGACACCAGTGTGGTCAGGTGATAGTGATGGAAATAGATATGAAGTGCAACAATGGTTGGCCAAAGTTGATGTCAATTTAAGTGCTCAAACTTGCACCTGTAGGTATTGGCAACTAACAGGTAAATTACTTGTAGTTATTTGTTTATAACCCATTAATTCTATTAAGATATGTAATCATATGCCATTTTTTGTTTTAGGAATTCCTTGCATGCATGTTGTTGCAGCTATTGCTTACAAGAATCAGAAACCAGAGGATTATTGTCATGGATGGCTGACAATGGGTTCCTATAATGCTACCTACCAAAATTTTGTGAAGCCCACCCAAGGAGAGCAGTATTGGACCCAGACCAATTATGACAAGCCTACTCCACCTCCCATCAAAAGAGCTCCTGACAGACCCAAAAAACAAAGGAGGAAAGATGACAATGAGCAAGCTGTGCAGAACAGTAAATTAAAGAGATCTTACCCTCAATGCATCTGCTCTAGGTGTGGAAACCAAAATCACAATGTTAGAAATTGTCACAATCATGGTTGCATCCCTAAACCTAGAGGATGGAAGTCATCTCAGCCTACAACACAGGAAACTCAAGGAAACCAAACTCCATCAGATTCTGCTGCTAGTGCACAGGGGCCTCAATCTGAAATTGACATTTCCCAATCACAACCAACTCCACAACTTGACCTCTCACAGAATGACAACAACTCTCAGGTACTTTCTAACTCTATTTAGTTGAGAATTGTAATTGAAATTGCTATATAATGAACTTTTCATTTTATAGCAACTTGGTCATCCTAGTCTCACACCCACAGCTGACACAACCATAACTCAACCTCCAACTATGACCATGGGGGTAATACTGTGACCAAACAACAATGTTTCCAAAATTTCAAACTGGTTTTTGAAATTTCAGATTTCTAACAGCAGGTTTTTTTTTGCTTGTAGGCACCATATAGACCACCTGCCTTTCCACCACATTCAGCTGCCAGACCACAAGTTGCAACACAACCAGGCAATCTTCGTTATAGGCCTCCACCTGTTAGAGGTGTAACAAGGCAGCCACTTCCAACTGCATCACCTATGTCTGCTGCTAATCCATTGGCCACTAACATGACATTCATGCCAACTCCAGGATACAGGGCTCCACCACCACCAAATCCATGAGAGCTGAAATAGTCCTTTTTTTGTTTAGGCTTCAAAGCATTATTGACTGCACAATTTAGGTGCTTGGATTCTTTTTTGAAATTATGTAATAGCTCATGCTACTGGTTTATGCTACTACAAATTATGTAATAGTTTAGGTGCTTGGATCTTTTTTGAGAAATTATGTAACTGCAGAATACATACTGCAGGGATTATGGTCTTTATTTCATTTTGTACATGCAGCACACAAACTGCTTGGATTTACACATGGCTTATGTCTTTATAGATCTATTCATTTAAGTTGTGCAAGAAACCTTGACTTTATTTCTATTAAATATGCTACTGCAGCAATGCTCATTCATGACAAGTGCAGTTAATTAACACCTAAACAAAATGAAAAACAATTTAAACAAAGTCAGAGCCAAAGCACCAAAGATAGGCAAATGCTAATTTCATTGCCATTCATATCATTACAATCAAAAACCAAGAACAACAGTACATGGAATGGTTGCATTATACTGCAATACAACCATTTACACATTAAAACAAAAAAAACCACTAACAGCATCATGAAAACTACATGGACAATACTAAGAACTTTGAACCCCATCCTTAATCCCTTCACCTCAATTTGCAAATTGTCAATCTTTATTAAAAGCTTAATTTTCCAAAATTCATCCTCTGTAGCTCTATTTCCATCACTTGCAATCATATCACTTTCTTCATCAACCCACGAAAGTACCCGCATCTCAGAAGATCATCCTGCAAAATTTCCGATTTAAGGTAGGACCAATAGGTGGGAGAAATTGTATATAAGTTGGTTTACAACTTAATAAAAGCAATGAGTAGGCTACAATTTACCTTTGCCAGTGCACAGGTGTAGAATGCTCTACCAGGATTTCTTTGTGTCTTGGAGGTGCGAAGCGCAGCTTTCCTCCCACAGTTGCAGAATCAGATGGGTCTTCCACTGCCTCCACCACTATTAACTCCCCTCAATCTCGTTGTACTATTAGATTCATCATCAAATTGTGATTGAGAGCTTCTTCCAGCCATTTTTGCGCAGGAAACTAGGGTTTAGCCCAAAAAATTGGGGAAGGTAACAATGGGGGAAATGTTGATTTCAGGAAAGATAAACGTTTTCCCTACTTTCAATTTGGTCCCTGTATTTTGCCCAAAGGTTCAATTTAGTCCTTCTCCTTCAACTGTGGTATACGTAGACTGCCAGCATGGACTTTAACGTGCCACCTATGCACAACTAACGACGTTAATTGACTCCCCTTAACAGAAGGACTAACGTGAAGGGAGGTTTGCAGTTTCAGGGTCTTTTTTTTAATTTCTTCCCATTCAGGGACTAATATGAAAGCGACTAACAGTTTCAGGGACTGAAATGACATTTTACTCTTTTTTTTCATTTGTTACATATATATTGATAATATATATATTTTTTTTTGTAATATGTATTGTAATATAATGGGGGATGGGGGCCAAGGCCCATGCTTGCTCCCCTTAGATCCATCCCGGCTCTACACTTAATTTATTATTTACTATTCACCTATTTTTTATAATATTATATGTATTACATTATTTTTAATATTTAACTACTGAGTTATTATTTTAATAATGAATTTAGTTAGGAGTAATTTTATCATTATATTAATTATTTGATATAAAGGAAATTTCTAAAATAAAATTTAAAATTATGACATTATTAATTACAATTAATTAATTTAAAAACATTTTTTAATTTAAATAATTTAGTTATATATTTTTTATAAATAGGACCATAGTTAATATTTTATTTCAATATTTTACTAGAAGAAATTTAAAATTCCTAGTATTTTTTTGAAGTATTATTTTAATCAAAATGAGAGAATTTAAGTTCATGCTTGTTTAAACGTATGTTTAGAAATTCATTTAAAAACAAAACAAAGAACTCAAAGATATTTTCAAAATGCACTCCATTTTCCGGTGGTAATTTTATAAATACATTTTTTTATTAATGACAAATTTATAATAAATTTCTGAATTTTAAAACTCTAAAATTGAAACATAACGCTCACTGCTTGTGAATTTGGTGGAAATGGAGAAAGATACACAAAAACATTTTGAATGCTTAAGTAAAAATTAAAGTCAAGCATAATTATCACGTAAGACAAATAAGGGAACCTAAAAGTACGTCTAGTAGTTTTGATTGTTCACAGGATCATTTTACGGTGGACCCCCCAAAGTGTTGGTCCACCGTGGACCCCTGTTATATTACTGCTGTTAAAATTTTATAATACATTTGTTATATTGCTTTAATAACGTTATCAAACTTTTTATTTTTACTCTCTAACCCCTATTTAATTTTTCCTCCCCCTAATAACTATTGACCCAATCACACAAAACTCCCAAATTGAAACCCTCCCACGAATCCCTAAACCAGAACCCACTTTGACATTGATGAGGAGGACACACTGATGACGTCTTTGACTGCGGCCGCCACCATCTGGCAATATATTCCGCCATTTGAGCCACTAGCCAACGGACAAGCTTACTAGAGAGTGATGAACGGGAATAGGAGAAATCATTAGGCATTCAAAATATGAAAAAAAATGTCTGAATACTGCAATAGCTAGAGTGCGAACACAAGTTTAGTGGCATCGTAAATGGCTCCATAATGCAACCATTACCTTTGCATTGACAAGGATGATCGTCCACCCATAATGAAGGCCAATGGAAAGAAAAAAGTTCACAATTCTTGTTCGCACACATCCCATTTCAAGAAACTAAATCTAGTTCGCACAATCCCCAAATTACCATTACAAAATATCAAACAATCAAGCATGGAAGCACACTGAAAAATCATGGAATCATAGTGAGCAATCATGGAGAGTATTTTGGGAATTACAGGTTTTGGATGGCACCACATTAGGAATGACAATTTCAAGTTGTCCCTCTGAGCAAAATACTCACGATTTCGGGCCAAACAACAGAAGTTAGTGACGAGGTTAAAGAAGAAGTAACAGTAGTAAAAATCTAGACCATTGAATATTTATATATTAAATCTACGGTGTTTATTGCTTGGTCCATGGTAGACCCAAACTCTGGGGTCTACCATATAATGACCCTTGTTCACATACCCTCTTTTAAAAAGGGTGTAATTTGTTTGTTTTCTTGACATTTTGCCCATCATTCATAAAAAAAAGTACAAGTAGTAGTAGTTGACAAAAAAAAAAAAATAGAAATATAAGTAGTCAACATAAATAAAAAGTAGACACAATACTAAAAACTATGCACAATAAGTCATGTACAATAATTCCGACCACTTGCCCAACCCAATGCAGTTGGCGCATAGGTTAAAAAATTTGAAAATTATTCAAATTTTTAAAATAAAGACATGAGTTTTATATTTATGCGTATTTTTGTAGGTAGTCTATTTTTATTTTATTTTATGAGCTATCCGGCCTTTTACGTGTTTTTTTTATGGATAACAAACTTTATCAGGCTGAATTAAAAAGCTCAAAATTTATTCGTCGTTCTAAAATAAAAACTAGAACACTACATTTTCACAGACATTTACGGTCTGACCTGATCAGGCTTATATAGGGGCAACACAACTATCGATAAACCGGAAAACGTGACAATAAGTGGTGGCAAGAGCAAGAATGACGATGACCTTGCCTTTGATGGAAATATTGAAGGAAGAATGAATGCATAAGTTAACCCATCAAATGGTTTAATTTTTAATGATTGAGACATGTTGAGGTCCTCTCCAATTACCAGATTTATCGATTTGTTTAGTTAGAGAGAGAGTGACACATAAAATGTGTGGACCCCACCAGTTGTGTAGGACCGCATGTTATGTATGTCACTCTCTCTTGTACTGGACAGTACCGGAGGGAATATGAACTCGATTTTAGATTTCCTTTACAATAAGAACAAACAAAAATATCTTTTTTAGCAATTCTTTCATTTTTTTTTAATTTGAAAACACGTTATCAAATAAGTTTTTCATTATTTTCTTTTAAAAATATTTTACACAATAGTCTTGAAAAACAAAAATTACAAAATAATTAAATATTTCATTATTGTCCAATTACAATAATTAAATTTTTCACAATAGCCTGAACCGGATGCTGTGAGCTGTGACGTCGGCCTTCATTGTTTTATAGACTTTTGACTTGAATTGTTGGATCTGTTCCCAGTTCGGTGTGACCGGAAAACAAAGCGGATAGGTTTCATTTTCTGTCATTCCCCTCCCAAACTGTGAAATCAAATCCCTACACTCGCCACTCTCTCTCTGTAAGTGCGTGTGCTGAGGTACTCTGAATTTTTTTTTTGCCTTGTATGTGCTCAAAATTTTGACTTGACTGTCATTCTATCAATTTGGTTTTTCTGTGAGACACTTTGTTAGTTTGTTATTACATAAGCTACAAGAGCGTTTGTAGTTTGTATCATTGATTTATTACCTCCCTGTATTTGGAATTGGATACCTCAATTGGTTTGGTGTGGTGAAACAATGTAGTATTCATATAATAAAGAAAATTAGCACTTGAGGATTGCTACTAATGTATTGGAACCTCTATGAGCTGCCATGTTGTATTTTTTATCCAATGAGTCAAGTACTCGTATGAAAAAACCCTGAACAGTTAAAAAAGCTAATTTCTTGAGTATTTAGTAAGCAGGTGGTTATGGAATCTTCAGCAGTCTCACGACTAGCCAATCTTCGGCGACACTTGGATTTGGCTGACTCAATCAACAAGGTGTGGAATATGAATCTCACATAATCATCAATAGTATTTGATGAAACATAATTTTATAAGCAAAGTGTAACATGGGTTTGACATGTAGGCTACAGGAGTCAATGCAGTTGGAGGGTCAATCAAGGTGAAGGTAGCTTCAGAGGTTTCTGAAGCATTATTACTTGGGCGTCCAGTTGTTGCTCTGGAATCTACCATCATTTCACATGGTTTGATATATCTTATTCATATAATTTTTTGTATTTTCCTTTTCATGTCCAGCAACCACAGCTTAATATTTGGATTTTGGACTAAACTTTTGTTTGTAGGGATGCCATATCCCCAAAATTTAGAAACTGCAAAAGAGGTGGAAGGTATTGTGAGAGAGAATGGTGCAGTTCCTGCAACTATTGCGATTTTAGATGGCACACCTTGTATAGGTCTTTATCATCATCTTTCTCTAGTCTGTGCATTCAATTACTATATCATATTTTTACCATTAGCTTGTAAGCACAAGTGATTTGGTATAAGAAGAATGATGGAGTGCCTGCACTTAACTTCTTGTGGATTTCCTATTCATGTTGATTTTGTAAATCAAGTTTGATGTTGATTACTCTTTGCTATTCTGACTATTCTACTTGTGGAGTTCCTTTTCATGTTGTTTTTGTAAATCACTTCTATTCTAATTATTCTCTTTATTCTTACATATTGATGCTGAATTTGAAATGAGTGCTTGAAACGATCCTTCAAAGAGATTGAGAAAGAAGCCACACTCACACACACGTCATGTGCTTAACGAAGTCTAAAAGATAAACCAAAGAGTCTGTCATCCCATTTTGACTTTACTTACTTGCTTTATGTGGATAGGTCTTAGTGTGGAAGAACTTGAAAGGCTAGCTACTTTGGGAACCAGAGCCCAGAAAACAGCTCGAAGGGACATTGCATATGTTGTGAGTGCTTTTAGCTTTAGCATACACCATATTTATGTATGTATATGTCTAATGGATGTCCTTGGAATTAGCTACCTTATAAAAAGAGAAGTAGAAAAAGTAGCTACATTATATAGTGACTTATATTTACAATTTGTTAAAAAAAGATGACAGGATTTTCAAAATATATTCAACTCTCCAACTAAAACTATATCATTCAAGAGAAGAAATAAATGGAAAGTTAGAGACATGGAGACAAGCTTTGGGAACACGTGACTTCGTCTAATAGAAGCAAATTAGAGTATATGGAGTTCAGGTTTAGCAGGAGATACACAAATCCTAATGTGGAGCTGAAACTTGAAGAACATACAATACCATAAGTCTCATATTTTAAATACATTGGGTCTATCATATAAAATGATTGGGAGATAGAGGGAGATGTCAACAATAGGATTCAAGCAAGGTGGATGGATGGAAGAATTCTTTGGGCGTGATCTATGATAGAAAAATATCTCTCAAGCTTAAAAGAAATTTTTATTGCATAACTGTAAGACCTGTAATGTTATATGTAACTAAATGTTGGGTGATTAAGGGTGAATAAGAAAGTAAGCTGAATGTTGCAAAGGCGGGAATGTTTCAATGGATGGGCGGTTAGTCAGTTACACAAGCCATGATTATAAATATGATTACTAGAGAGAAGGTTAGGGTAGCTCCCATTGTAGAAAATACGGTGGAGTCTCGTCTTAGGTGGTTTGGGCATGAAGAAACCTATAGAAGCACTGTTAAGGAGGGTTTATCAAATGGAAAATTTTGGGGATAGTCAAATAGTTAGACATAAAGGGAGACCAAGAAAAACTGCAAGTCAAACAATTAAAAGAGATTTAGAGGTAAATGGTCTGTCTTTGAACTTAATACATGACAGAGCATTATGGCATTGTGTAATCCATGTAGCTGACTCACCTGGTGGAAAAAGTTTTGATGGTTGTTGTTATATAATTATCATAAAGGATGTTGTTGTATAATTATCAGATGACCTAAAATTATTGTCAACATAAAGCTCATCAAATAGGTTATAGTTAAAAGAATAAAGTAAATGACTGAAAAAATCATTCTGGCATCAGATAAGTAGTTTATTTGCTTAAACCCACTCAAACATGCCTTCAATGATGCAAACTTTACTGCTGATAGTGATGGAAGTCTTCATTTTCATCTAGCTGGTCCTCATTTTGCAGCTGACTTTTTGCTGATAAATTGAATTCAATTAATATAATAGATTCTTGCAAGCATTTGAGATTTCTTTCTTGAATCTTTAGTTAACTAATGGTCTGAGATTTTTAAGTTCAGACACTATAATGTTTATACTTTTCATGAGCTAAAATATGCTTGACAGGTTTTCAAATTTGTTATTGTTATCACATGCATTTTTTTTGTGTTTTTTTTATGTTCTATGTTATTCATTAAGATAACCTTCAGAAGTGAAGTTTTTATGTCAGGGTAATATTTCCAAGAGTTTAATACCTTTCTCGTACTCATAACCACTGTGCACCTACAGGGATTTTAGTGCTTTCACTATGATTTTACCTACTAATAATTTGCTTTTAGGTGGCTAGTGGTGGAAATGGTGCTACTACTGTTTTCTGCAACAATGTTTTTGGCTTCTACGGTGATTTTCTCATTTACATTGTCCATAGTTTCTTACTGTGACCTGTTCCATGCTCAGTCCTTGATTCATGTCAATTTGGTTTCACTGTCTGTGCTTTTTTAAATTTTCTGCAGGTTGGTATTCCAGTCTTTGTGACTGGGGGGATTGGGGGAGTGCACAGACATGGAGAATATAGTATGTTAACCTCCTTTATCTTAATGATAGAAAAAATTGGTTTTCATAATGGATGCTGACAGTGACAGATCTTGAAAGATGCAACATGTTCTGGTCTAAAAGTTGGGACCAAATGAATCGACCTTTGCATGTTGTACATATTGTTGTTGCCTTGGAGGGTCCATGAAAAACCTACAATTTGCAAGTTAAACAATAAAAAGGGGGAGTTATGGCCTTGGACCAAGTTTGGTCTTTCACGGAAGAGACCTTAAAACATGTTTTTGGAAGACCAATAATACCTGTTGTAACTTGTTGAAATTTATCATGGAAATAAATAACCACACCTACAAAGCAATAGTTGCATTGGTCCTTTAATTAATTTTTAAGATATTTTTTGGTAATTAAAGATTAAAGTCACTCCTTGGCTGTAAAAAATATAAAAGGAGCCAATATATAGTGGGACTTTTTGTAAGTGTAGAATGGGAATGCTTATGAAATACAATCTGCAAAACTGCTCTTTTAATGGAACTGTTGAGTTGCATTGTGGAAAAGATAATTTCTTGTTGCCCTCTAGAAACTTATTAACCGAAAAATGCTTTTTATTTTTTGTTTATTACTGGGGTTTCTAGAAAAAGTCTAGCATTTTTATTGAGCATATTATTTCCATTTTTCTTTGGGCAGCTATGGACATATCTTCAGATCTTACCGAGCTTGGCAGAACACCAGTTGCAGTTATATGTGCTGGTGTAAAATCAATATTAGATATTCCCAGGACCCTTGAATATCTGGTACCCTATTACTTTTGTGTTGATATTACTGAAGTAGTTTAGTACCCAATCAATTGCGGCTTATATTCATTGTTTTTATCTTGAATAGGAAACACAGGGAGTGTGTGTTGCTGCTTACAAGACCAATGAGTTTCCTGCCTTTTTCACAGAATCAAGTGGCTGCAAGGTACATCAAATTGGTCTTTCTTAAGGCAAATCTGTAAATTTCAATCTTATTTTTTCCATAATCTAAATAGAATGGAAATTTCCTATTCTTCCTTGTCTGGTTAACATGTTTTTTAGTGAAATTTTAAAATAAACAAATATTTAAATATATGAGCTCTCAATATAGTTGAAATGATTATTGCATTCATAATTCATTAACTTGGAAAACTCTCAAAAGTGATGATTCAAGCATGAAATGATAAATTCTTCTCAATTATAGTCAGAATCACATGAGTCACAATTCAATACATGCGGTTTTTTATTATTCATCATGCAACTGAAACAGGTTGTATGGAATTGTTTTTTGCATTAATATCTGATGCAGACGATTCTCCTACAGTTGGTTGCACCTTCAACCTAGGTCGGGTCTTGTGTGACCCTTCTTAATTTTTTTTTTGTTAGTTTGTTTGTGAAAGTGGAGAGAAGGTGCCAAAACCTTTTGTCTGCCTCATTTTTAGAGACGCGCAACTCTGTTCCCTTGGTTTTCCTTCCCTCTGCCTCTCGACTGGATGTGAGAACCATTATGCTGGTCTGCTGTCCCCCCTTTCATCCCATTCTGATGGTCTGCAATTTTTTTTTGTAATATCCTTAAAATTAGAGATAATTTTTTTGGTGACCATATGGCTTAAATCTTGATTTCTTTTGAAGTTTAGATTTCAATTTGTTGACTGCATAATCAATTCTTTTACTTTAAAATGTTAATATCTAATTTGTAATGTTTCATTATGTGAAAATTTATTTTGTGTATTTTTAACAATTGATCGTCACGGTTCTCAAAATAGGCCTTCTGATTCACAATTCAATTCATGACTTCATAATTATGTTTTCACTCATCATTATTATGGTAGCCTTTTGGGATTTGGTGTTAATTATCTTCAGGAGTTGAATGTAAACAGTATAACTGTTTGATGTACCATATACGAATTTCATTGACAATCTATTATTTGGTCATGGCATAATTCCCAGGTTCCATGTCGAGTAGATACCCCTGAAGACTGTGCTCGCTTAATAGGCAAGGAAAACTTTCGTTTTCTTTTCATTTTCAGTGCAAATTTATATATTTTAACGCATCATCTATTGATTTCTTTTAATTTTTATTCTTCGAGCAGAAGCAAACACCAAACTCAAGCTTGGAACAGGAATTTTGATTGCAGTTCCTATTCCTCGAGAACACTCAACTTCTGGACACATAATTGAATCTGCCATTCAGAAAGCCCTTAAAGAAGCTAGGTAAACTTTTTGGTTCTCTCTCTTTCTCTATTTATTATGACATCATATGTAAGTTATAATTAACATTGCTTATTAACTGGCTTACTAATGTTTTCATCATATATTTAGCATTGATTTCGTTAAGATTAATTTATTATATGCCACTTGTAGGGAAAACAATATAACAGGAAATGCTGAGACTCCTTTCTTGCTTGCTAGAGTAAATGACCTGACTGGAGGTGCCTCACTTGCTTCAAGTATCCTCTTTTAAAGTTTCTCAACAATATATTATTAAAAGAAAAGACAACCCAGTGCTATAAAGCTCCTAAGGGAAGGGCTGGACCCTTTGTGGGTCTATTGTAGGTAGCTTTACCTTGCATTTGCAAGAGGTAATGCAAGAGGCTGATTCCATGAACTCAATCTGAACCTCTTAGTCACATGGCAGCAACTCCAACTGTTATACCAACCTCCCCTTCTCAACAATGCATTATTTAATATCAATAATTAACAGCATATATTTAAGTTAATTTTAATCTAACATAACTTTTTAATATGATTTCAAACATCAGATCTAATTGAATATTTGGCCTAGAGTTGAAGCAAATCTTAACCACATTTAGACATTGCTCTTGTGAAGAATAATGCCTGTATTGGAGCTAAAGTTTCTGCAGCCCTTACTCAGCTACGAGAAAACAGTCAAAGGTGATCTTATACTTTCTTGATCTGTGTTGACCAGTTCAGCGAGTATATGAATGAAACTGATCCTTACTGTTGTAACTGCATATACATGATCCTCAAAAGGTTTCTCTGGTGTCAAATGTTTTGTCTCAGTGTCTTTTCTATGCAAGTTAGATTTGCTTTAATGAGATAAACATGTAATGTAGAAGAAATTTATGCTATTGTACATCCCAAATTAAGTTGCAGGACTGTAAAGATTTTGTTTTATTTTATTTATTTATTTTTTAAAGTAAAGAGACCGTCTACTTGAGATGGATCATGAAAGAAACCCAGTTCTGTGGTTGATATAGAAAATAGTATTTGCTGTCACATAAAATCTACAATGCACAAATACTTTAAGATTTGTGGCATATCTGTACTGTATCCATATCCAATACTGACAGCATTTGAATTGTCGGCATATTCCATTTAGTTTTTGGATATCCACCACACTCCAAGTACTGCTACTCAAAATTTGAAATATTAAAATTTCTCTTCTCACCATTTACCTCCCTCAAAGCATATTCTCACTTTTGCAATCTTGCCGTCGTCCAAGTTGTTGCACATTTATTGAATAGTTTTGTTCCACCTTGATAAACCTATTTGAAAGTCCAAAGCTCCCTCTAAGTTTAAGTCCTTCATTTGGACAAGAGTGTTTAATAGAATTAATACAAATGACATGTTGCAGGTTCATAGGCCACAGGAAATTATTACCTTTGATGTGTGTGGTGCAAACTTAGAATCGGTTCATCTTTTGTTCTTGCATTAATGTTCTATAGCTGTTTCTTTATAAAATTCTTTGTTTGGCATTGTTGGAGTGTGTGTTACTGTTGACTAGCTTTACTGGTTTGGGAGAGTTCAGAGATAGAGATTAAAGATACAAAGATAGTGCAGATGCACCAAACCCCTTGTTCCAGGTATTGGAGAGACCTAGGCTCTCCTATAACTTCTGCTCACAATCAATCTCCAACTGCCCTAACTCCTGACTCTTGCCTTTTATTTCTAATTACTCCTGTGACTCTTTACTGACTTACATGAGGTCCTAACAATACCTTCCCTACTCTCCTCCCAAGTTTCATCTTGTCCTCAAGTGAAACTCAGCAGCCTATCCTATATCCCAGGATTCCCAGCAGCCCAACCACCTCCCCATTTTCTGCCAAATTTACCCCCAGTAACATTGCTGCAAATGATTTGTTTTGGCGGACATGATATGGGCTATATTCCTCTTTACACCTAGAACACAGCCCCTGCCTGATCATATCCTGTAATTCTGCTTGTGCATCAGAAACTCTCTTTGAAGCACCTCCCTTTGCTTCTGAAAGTACCAATAGGTTTGCTAGTTGCAGAATCCATCACTGAGCCTCTTGCTTGTGTGGTTGTCATTGCAGGTAGTTGAGAGCCAGCTTCATATCTCTCTGTTTGGGACGATTGGTAACTTCTATATGCAGCCTCCCCTTTGTCTGCCCCAAGATTCCCGTTCTTTGTCTGTGACCAGATTCTTGTCTATCAGCTGAGCATAATCCATCATTTCCGGCAAAGATGCAACCGTGTGTAACTCCAGTTCTGCCCTCACCTCCTCCGTCAACACATTCAAGAAGATTCCATGTAAATAACTAGATGTTTTGGGTCTGTGCTATATGCAAGGACCCGCATAAAACTCAAATTGCTTCCTATAATCCTCAACTGATGTGGTTTGCTTCAAAATCAGAAGCGTCTGAATGAAGGGAGACTGAATGAAGGGAAACACATTAGTTGTATTAGTACAACATTGGTTAATACACTGAATTCTTGATTTCATTGTATAATTTATGATTCCGTCGATTTTTACATCTTAACAAAAAAAAAAGTGTACGAATTTTATTATTGCAATTAGGAGATTTCTTCTCCTGATATGTTTTGATTATGTGAACGACTTGCCAGTATCCTGGATCTGTGTATCTACAAGATATGATATATGGGATGAAGTCATTTGTATGCTGCAAGTATATTTATTCTATAGTGAGCCTGCTTCTAAAGTTTGCAAGTAAAGGTGTACCCTTACTTTGTGTTTGGAAGGAGAATTTTAGAATTCTCAAAATTATTATAGACAATGTTGAGTAAGTTGCTAAAATGAGAGGAATTGACAATGACAATCTAAAAAGTTTGAACATAAAAGAGAAATGTTGAAATTCTCTCTCAATATTTGTCATTTGAAATTCCCCTATTTATCATAAAAAAATCCTCCTATTTATCATTTGGAATTCTTTCTTCTACTATTTTAACACATGAATTCTAGTAATTTTAAATTTCTCTATCCAAACACAAGGATTGATTTAATGTACATTGTGATGTTAACCCACTAAAATTTAAGGTATATCCTTGCTCTAGGGATGACAATTGAGCGCAAATTTTATGGGTACCTGTAAAAATTACCCACAATGGACAGAGTAAAAACCCACAAAACGGGTGTGAGCGTGAGTACGGGCAATAGCCCACATTTTTTCATGGGGATGGGCGTGTGTACGGACACTATGATGCCGAGCCCGCCCCATACCCGCACTTATATATATAATTATTTAATAAATAATATCATATATAATTATATATAGGGATATATTAATCATATTAAAATATCTAATATATTTATTTATATTTTTAAAATTATATATTTATTTATGTTTTTTTACTTTATAATATATGACTAATTAGTGTTAATAATAATTTTTTACAGATCTTGGATATTTCTAACACATGATATCCAAGTTTATAAAATAGTGTGACGTGAAAGTATATTGTAATATTTATAAAAATTTTGAACAATAGATCACGAATTGTGTTTTGAACATTAACGTATTGTGTTTCAATTTAAGTTGTGTCATTTATATTTAAAAATTATGTTTGGTTTGTATTTTTTCAATTGAGATATAATTTTCTTAAATTAATATTTTTTAGTGAGTTGTTAAATTTTTACTCAATAAAAGTGCGGGTAACGGGCGCGGGTACGAACATATAGGTGCCTAGCGGGTATGGGGATGGACGCTAAAGTTACTACCCACGCGGGTACGGACGCGGGTACGGGCTTTTTAAAAAACACGGACAATGTGGTTCCCTGTCCATAGGGTACCCATTGCCATCCCCTAAACCCTAAACCCAACCTTACACATTCTAACTCACTTTAGAGGAGGCGTACTTCAGGTTTTTTAAGCTATGATTTTTTATGGTGTTTATGGTTGTTTTTACTTTGGTTAGTTAATATTTAAATTCTTTATAAGGATTAAAGTATGGCCCATTTTTATATTTTGGAAAACTGATCATTAGGCTCACCAATATTTTACGCGGAATTTATATTTACAGGAAAAAAGAAATAGAGTAGCACAAGGAAAGATATGTTAAAAGAAGAGTAAACCCTCAATTTAATCCCTGAAAGATTCGAGGTCGGTCACATTAGTCCCTGAAAGATGAAATTGCATTTTCGTCCCTGAAAGATGAAAAAGTCACTCAATTTAGTCATTTTCAGCGATTAAATTGACATTTTTAAAAATCTTTCAAGGACTAAAATGAACTACTTTTTATCTTTGATGGACTAAATTGAATAACTTTTCATCTTTTAGGGACGGAAAGGTAATTTCATTCTTTCAAGTACTAATATGACCGACACCAAATCTTTCGTGGACCAAAATGAGGGTTTACTCTTAAAAGAAAGAGTAAATTATGGAGCATAAACCTAATGAGGGCACCGTAAGTTTAATTATTGTGCGAATATGTTAAAATATATATGTTAAAATAATTATAAAGTCTAATCTTTCCGTGTGCTACATTATTTTACGCGGATATGTTAAAAGAAAGAGTTTAATTAAGAGTAAATCACCACTTTAGTCCCTGAAAGTGTGGTCAACTGTCAATCTAGTCACTGAATTGAAAAAACTGTCAATTTAGTCCCTGAAAGTGTAAAACGTCGGTCATATTAGTCCTTTTACTTCACATTTTGTTAACTAACGCACAGTTGCAAAATGACTAAACTGACCGACGTTTTACACTTTCAGGGACTAAATTGACAATTTTTTTAATTCAGTGACTAAATTGACAGTTGACCACACTTTCAGGGACTAAAGTGGTGATTTACTCTTTAATTAATTATTGCACCGTCAGTTTAATTAATTTCTAATTTCAAACTAAATGTAATTTATAAAGTCTAATTAATTAGCAAGCAGTTATTATGAGCATAAACCTAATGAGTCACTTTTAGACATGACTAATCAAAACAATACCCAAAAAAAAAATAGAGAGACAAGGCTAAAATCCTAAAAAGGTGGTTGGAATTATCAAGGATTTTTTTTTTTGATAAATTATCAAGGATTTAACCTCCCCTTTTAGCACTACAAGTGAAACTTTTAGTTATTAAATGATATTACCTCATACCTTATATATATTTTTTTATAAGTGGGAAAAGTCTTAATTATTTTTTTTTATAAGTGGGAAAAGTCCCATCTTATTTATATGTTCTACTTGAAGTTTTGTTTTCTATTTATTTATCCCATTTAGAAATTTAAGATAATATTAATTACTTTTTTTTACTTTTATTCTTAATAATAGAGATAATAAGTGAAAATTTATTAATTAAAATAGAGATAAATGATATATAAAGAAAAATACAATAAAATTAATATAAATCAGCACATTTACTACATTTATTAATCTGTGTGTTTTTTATAATGAGACAGATGTTAGGAATAAATGCAGTAGTTGCTATTCTCCAAATAGATAATAGTTGCTAGATACCCATGACGTGTCTATACCCCCAAATAGAGAAAGGAAGAGAAGAGAGATTTGATGGACTCGAATTTGGTTCAATTAAAATTTGGTGCAGCCACAAAATTTGGGTTGTCCGATCAACATATATCAGGATGTTATATCAGTATTAAAAAAACATCTTGACATTATCGACTGCATCAAATCCAATTCGAATGTAATAGATAATATGATGTGACATGAAGAAAGAGATGATAGGCGCTAAATGAGTATTTTAAAAAAGAAGGGGGTGTCCATATATTATTATTGGAGATCCGGTACTAACAATGGTCATCCACCTCATGTCAATAATAAGTATGTGTTATGTCTTAGTTTAATTTATTAAAAAATTTAAGAATCTTTTAATTAATTATCAATATCTTTTTACTATTTTTTAAAATTAGTTTTTATATTATACTATTTATTTTAATTATTACTAAAATATCTTGTCATTAAAAATCATTAACAATTTAAAATTTATAAAAAATATAAAATTATAATTACTTAATAATATATTATATAATAAAGCTTATTTAAATATATATATATATTTATTTATATCTCATTTTACATTTATCATTTACTTAAATAACTTGTTTTATTAAATACTTTTTTTGTTCAGTAAATTATCATATAAAGTAAATTAACATATAAATTAAAAACTTACTAGCTAATAAATTTTTTGTAACCAAAACAATATGAGAATGATTTTTTTTTTCGTACTATTATTTATTTATATATATATATTCCAATCACATAGATTGAAAGTGTGTGTGGGGAAAGGAAATGCCAAGCCTGAGCCTATGTCTTCCTTCTGCTCTCAAATCCCCAACCCATCACCATGTCCACCGAAATTCACAACCATTGTCATCTAAAGAACACAACCTTAACCGCAGTTTCAGCGTCCCACAACTCCGCCAAGCCATTTCCACGCTTGACCTCACTGTTCACAACAATGACGACGACGCTAAAACCCGTCACAAACTCATCAATTCCTCTCTTTTCCTCAAAGCATGCATCAGGTCTGGCAACTTAGACCTCGGCAAACTCCTCCACCACAGGTTGACTGAGTCCGGACTCACCCTTGACTCGGTCCTTCTCAACTCGCTCATTAGCCTCTACTCAAAATGCGGCGACTGGAAAACCGCACTCTCAATATTTCAAAACATGGGCAACAAAAGAGACTTGGTTTCATGGAGTGCTATGATTTCTTGTTTTGCAAATAACAACATGGAACATAAAGCCCTTGTTACATATCTTGATATGCTTCAACATGGGCTTTACCCGAATGAATATTGCTTCACTGGGTCGATTCGATCGTGTTCTAATGCTGGGTATTTTCCCATTGGGCGTGTGATATTTGGCTCTGTATTAAAAACTGGATTTTTTGATTCTGATGTTTGTGTTGGATGTGAATTGATTGATATGTTTGTAAAGGGTGGTGGTGATATTGAATCAGCACGCATGGTGTTTGAGAAAATGCAGGAGAGAAATGTAGTTACTTGGACC
The DNA here is from genome assembly GCA_026901365.1 of Sesbania bispinosa. Taxonomy (NCBI): domain Eukaryota; kingdom Viridiplantae; phylum Streptophyta; class Magnoliopsida; order Fabales; family Fabaceae; genus Sesbania; species Sesbania bispinosa. The sequence goes on from QLOH01000891.1 coordinate 207,621, forward strand.
TTGATGATCACTAGGTTTGCACAACTGGGTTTCCCAGGTGATGCTGTTGATTTATTCTTCAGAATGTTACTTAGTGAGTTTACACCTGATAGGTTTACTCTGACTAGTGTGTTATCAGCTTGTGCTGAGTTGGAATTCTTATCAATTGGGAAGCAATTACATTCTTGGGTTATCAGGTCTGGATTGGCTTTAGATTTGTGTGTGGGTTGTAGTTTGGTGGACATGTATGCAAAATGTGATGGATCAGTGGAAGATTTTAGGAAAGTATTTGATAGAATGCCGGATCATAGTGTTATGTCTTGGACTGCACTCATCAATGGATATGTGCGAGGCAGTGGACAAGAAAAGGAAGCCATCAAGCTGTTTTCTGATATGCTTCTTCAGGGTCATGTTGCACCAAATTGTTTCACATTCTCCAGTGTTCTCAAGGCTTGTGCAAGTCTTCCTGATTTTGGCTTTGGTGAACAACTTCATGGCCAAACAATTAAACTAGGCCTTTCTGCAATTAATTGTGTAGGGAATTCTCTTATTAACATGTATGCAAGGTCTGGGAGAATGGAATGTGCCCGCAAATCTTTTGATGTTTTATTTGAGAGGAATTTGATTTCGTTCAATACAGTTGATGCAAATGTGGAAGATTTGAATTCTGAAGAAGCCTTAAACCATGAAATTGAACACACTGGGATTGGAGCAAGTTCATTTACATATGCATGCCTCTTAAGTGGTGCTGCTTGTATTGGTACAATCGGTAAGGGTGAACAAATTCATGCTCGAGTAATAAAGTCTGGGTTTAGGACCAACCTATGCATCAATAATGCTTTGATCTCTATGTATTCCAAGTGTGGAAACAAAGAAGCTGCTTTACAGGTCTTTAGTGACATGGAGGATCGCAATGTCATAACTTGGACCTCTATCATAAATGGTTTTGCAAAACATGGATATGCTACAAAAGCATTAGAATTGTTCTACGAAATGCTTGAAACAGGTGTAAAGCCTAATGATGTCACATACATTGCGGTTTTATCAGCCTGTAGTCATGTTGGTTTGATTGATGAGGCATGGAAACACTTCACTTCTATGCATTATAACCACGGTGTTGTCCCAAGGATGGAACATTATGCATGTATGGTTGATGTGCTTGGTCGATCTGGATTGCTTTCAGAAGCCATTGAATTTATAAACTCAATGCCTTTTGATGCTGATGCATTGGTGTGGCGAACATTTCTTGGTTCTTGTCGGGTTCATGGTAACACTGAGCTTGGGGAGTATGCTGCAAAGATGATTCTTGAGCGGGAGCCTCATGATCCAGCTACCTATGTATTATTGTCAAACTTGTATGCTTCAGAAGGGCGATGGGACGATGTGGCAGCCATTAGAAAAAGCATGAAACATAGAAATTTAATAAAAGAAGCAGGTTATAGCTGGATTGAAGTTGAAAACCAGGTACACAAATTCCATGTAGGGGATACATCACACCCCCAAGCTCAAAAAATATATGATGAACTTGATGAATTGGCTTCAAAAATAAAGAATTTGGGTTATGTCCCAAATACTGATTTTGTTCTTCATGATGTGGAGGATGAACAGAAGGAACAATATCTATTTCAACACAGTGAAAAAATTGCTGTGGCATTTGCTCTTATTAGTACCCCCAAATCAAAACCTATAAGGGTATTTAAGAATCTTCGGGTTTGTGGGGACTGCCATTCGGCAATAAAGTATATATCAATGGTAACTGGAAGAGAGATTGTGGTGAGAGATGCAAACCGGTTTCATCATATCAAGGAAGGGACATGCTCTTGCAATGATTATTGGTAATCCATGCTCATCAATTTGAGTTTAGATTCTTGGCCCCAGTTACTGTAAGTGTAAAGTTTGATGAATTATTTCCTTGTGCAAGAGTCATTCACTATCTTGTGGCTCAGACTATACAAAGGTTATGAATGTGGAAACTCTTTGAGCTTACTGCTAAATGACAGAGTCATTTATTTTACCATCTCTATGTTTTCTAAATATTGAGGCACGATGCTGGTCCATACATATCTTCTCTTGTATTATTTTTTACATAGAGGTTATTCCACATATTGTGCTGCTGGAGTTAGAGTAGCTTTTGAATTGTACATTTGTACTATTGTCAAGCCTGGAGACAGAGTTTATCCCGAAAGGAGGATATATATATAAAATGGAGAAGATTGACATTATATATGGAGAAGATTGACATTATATTTAACGGAACGATTGTTGTGACATCACTAAATGGAGAAGATTGACATTATACTTAACGGAACGATTTTTTTAACGGAATGATTGTTGTGGAACGATTTTTTTAACGGAATGATTGTTGTGGATGTTCCTGGCTCGGATGACATTGCCTCCCATAGAATTAGAGAATACATATGGTTTAAACCCAAAATTGCATCACTTAATATATGTAACTAACTCCACTTGAAAAAAAAAAAAAACTTAGTTGTTGTATCATATCCACAAAGGATATGAAGATTTAAAAGATGTTAGATCAATCAAAGTAGGCCTAGAGTTATTTAAATGTACAAGAGGCAAACCAGTGATTAACTAGCTGGTGGCACAATCAAAGAGAGTTCCTGCATTCCTAATGCCATAACAAATGCAGGCACATCAATAAATATCATAAAGGCAGGTGCACCCAAATTTCATCAAATATTTATGGGGGGAAAAAAATTATGGAAAATCGGAGATTTCAACATGGCAAAGTACTCCTCGTCTCTGAAGTTCGAAAGTGTTTGATGAAGAAGCATTGTTATCTTTGAAATTTGTTGAAATTAATTACAATAATAAAAAAAAAGTCCTATTAACGAATACCCTAAAGACATTGATTAAGGATCCATAAACTGAAGGTTTTTATTGGAAATCACGATATTAATTGCATCAGTAATATTAAATGCTACACACTACAATAAAAACTTTCTATTTTTGATTTCTTAACAAGTGGCCTTAGGGTACTCGTTATCATTTCCCATAAATAAAAGCGTGAGCTGTAGCAATTAGCTTATTAGAAGCACTTTGTAGGCAGGAGACCTAATTGATACTTAAGCGAGGCGCTATCCCACACCTTTTGAGTGTGAAAAGACCTCATGGACTCATGGTGTTACCTAAAATTATTAATAAATTGACTAATTTAAATAAGGAAAATGCTAACAAGTGCCCTAAGAACACTGGTTAAGGAACCATATATAGTAGTTTTTTATTAAACTGTGTAACATTTAATATTGTAAATACAATCAAAGTCATGATTTCTAATAAAGACCTACTATATATGGTTCATTCACCAATCGTTAGCAGGAGACTCTTTAAACAATCCGGGACGATCAAAATGAAATTTCACCACCACTGCAAAACATCAAAAGCTTGAACTGATATAAAAATTCAGAATAAACATATATGAGCTTTGTTCACAAAAATGGATTTAACAATCCAGACTCAGCCACTCTTCCTTTTGTTCATCCTCATTGCTGTTATGAAATCTCATGTCAATTGCCTCTTGCTTCATAATTTTGTATTTATGCAAACTTGATTTAGCTATGTACAACAGAAAATATTTCATAATATGAAGCCATTCCGGCGGTTTAAATAGTTTCAAATAGAACTCGACACTCCAAGAGTTCTGATAAAACACCCCTCATTTTGTCAACAGAAACAGGTTTCAATATAAGACCATCCATCCCAACCCTCATACAGTTCTCTTTTGTCACTTTGTTAGTGTTTCCAGTAAGAGCAACTATTAGTGGTCTATCATGACGTTTTGTAAACTTCTCTTGTATTCGTAATGCTAGTTCATAACCATCCATCCCTGCACACACATCCATAAAGACCACTTTGTGTTCTGCAGAAACAACACGCAGGCATTCTTCACTTGAGCTTACAGTTGTGACATCACATCCTAAATGCATAAGAAGTCCCTTTGTTACTGTCCTGCTAACCCTGCATTACAAGTTTCACCATCAGTTACGACTTATGAGAGACAAGCAAAAGAAACAATAAACTTCAATTTCTTGTTTTGCTTCCACACAGCAATTCCATCAGCTGCTAAGCAATTCTGAGTTCCTCGGATTGCAAGTAGAAGGTGAATAATTAGATGAACTGCATACATTGAAGATATTTTCTTTTCTGGAAAGGAAGTAAGAGACAATATACATACAAATTATTAGATACAAAATCATTCATGAACCTCTACCTAATAGATTAAACTTTCAGGGAGTTATCAGCTATGTGAAGTTGATAGTTTGTGTGTGAAAGGAGTAATACTTTGTAAAGGGGAAACCCTTGGAGGAGAGACCTCTCTCTCTCTACTATTCTCAATCATTCATTCAATAAAAATTGTTTTTTTCTTTGTTAGTTTCTATTAATTTCCCATTTCATTTCTCTGGGTTCCTAACATAAGCTCATTACAGCACAAGGTAAAATAAGCACGTATATTCTCGCCATGCTTCAAATCCAAAGCAAGCAATCTGGATTGATATATAAAACCATTCAAGTGCCTTCACATAACAGCTCTCAAGTTTTTTCAATTTCTTTCTAGAATTAGACCATAAATAAGACATAATTGACAATCACTCAACTTCAAGCATAACCATGTTACTGAAGTAGCTGCTCGATGAAAACTTCTGGGGAATTTGTCTTGACACAAGCTTATCATCATATATCCTAGAGTATTAGACCGATAGGCTTGAAGTCCACATTGCAACTACACATGTCCTTCATTTCATCAAGTCTTCTATTTCTATACATATGAATACCAACTGTTATCTTTTTTTTTTGTGTGTGTGGAAATAAGAATACTACCCTTAAAATTTTCACATATTTCCCTCTCATTGACTAACAAAGTAGCTACAAACATCAACAACTTCATGATTATGTGTACAGAACTACAGATGGATTCTCTTTGATTCCTACGCACAAACCCTAGGATTGCCATCAATTTCAGCTTAGACTAGTCATCATGCGATTCTATTTTAGAAAAAAGGTTTAAATTCTTAGAAAATTGAGATAATCTAGGAAAAAGAAATTTAATATTTCTCAAAAGGAAAATTATGAGTTGTGTCCTGAATAGTTTGAAGGAGACTAAAATGAAAAAGACTAAATGCTTGAACCGAAGTTACTTTTCCAAACCTAAACTTGCAAATGTCAGGACCATCAAGTTATCACTTGAATACTCTCCCCAACTCAAGTAGGATCTGACAGAGGCCTATCACAGGCAGGCGCCATGCTACTGTATTGATCTGGGCAAAGCTGCTAACTTGATCGAAATTCCAACTTACTGTAAAATGATACTTCAATCCCATATTCCATATCTCTCATTATTCTAAACTCAGAATCTACTCACCCAACATTCACATCAGGAACAACTAGATGATCAGGAAATAATATTATTACAGCAGTCAGAATAAGGAATAACTGCAAGAGACAGTTCCTAGCAGAATAAGGAAAGCAATTAAACTCCTAGTCCTATTAAAATAAGAAAACCGTATTCCTGGGTGGCTAGTGAGAATTAGGAAAATACACCAGAATATGTTATCGTGGATTTATTCCACTTTGTCTTACGACTTCCCATAACAGGTGAGCTTGTTAATAGTTTTACACTTACTGTCATAAAAATATTGTTAACTGGCAAAAGTAAAACTGATTTATCTATGCCAATTTTCCTACATCAACTAACACTAGAAACTTGTCTGCAACACACATGTCAGGTTAATTTAGTAATGGACAGGCAAAGAATCACTAGCTCTTGTCCTTGTGCCCTGGAAGGCCACATGCTATTACTTTCAAAAGGAGCATGTGTTGCAAGAATAGATTTTAAAGCATATATGAGGTATTAGGCCTTTAGCTTTGACATTTAGGCTATAAAAGGATATAAATTGAATTGAATCCAAGAATGAGCCCAGACCATGTAAAAGAAATACAACAATCAGTATAGCTAACAGATCATGCATTTTATAGTTCCTGTTTTGAGTAGCAAAGATAACCACTCAGGCACTCAGCATGGCTTGGACAGATCAATAATAAAAAAGAGAAATGGATCATATACCAGTTCTTGAAGATTATATAACCTGATGCGGAATATTTTACTAATAAACAGCTTCAATCAGGCAATAAAAAGACAAAGAAGACAACAGCAAACAACATTAAAAGATATATGTTGTATATCCATATATCTTAATTTAAATGTACAGCTAAAAAAGTGTATTAAATATCTACATAAGCAAGTCATACAGCTATTGCCATGGATGCACTAAATTTAACCATTTAATCTTTGTGACATAGTAACAATGGCAAAGAAGGACCACACTAGCAAAAAGGAGCAATTTTATAACTCTGAGCATCAGCTTACATCTTCCACAAGAAAAATCCCACCTAAAATCCAGTCCAAGTCCTAACAAAATAAGACAACATAGAAAACATTTTTTTAAAAAAAAATGATGCGAAATGTTTTTATTGAGAATATATGTAATCTCCAAATCAAAAACTTCTTTAGCATTGATATGATGCTCTGTCCCAAACCTACACTTCTACACTCTGTTTGAAGAGAAAATAGGAAGAGGGAAATTAGGTTGAGAGAAAATGAGGAGAACGCACCATTTTCTCTCATTTGGTTGTGGAGATAAAAATATAGAGGAAGAAAAAAATGATGCGGGGCTCACATCAAAGTTTATCTCCTCCAGTGGAGAGAAAACACCAATTTTAAGGAGATAATTTCACTCTTTCCAATTTCACCCATCTATTGATCTCTCTCATCTAGTGTGAGGTCCACTTGATTCTTCTCATTTTATCAAAGGGTAATTACTCATTTTCTTTCTTCCCATTTTTTCTAAATCCAAACAATACGCAAAATCCACCCATCTTCTCTTCATTTTCTTTCAACCCATTTTCTTCTTGTATCCAAATGAAGCATTAATTGTAAATTAGAAATTTTAACAACATAAACCTTGATGTGTAGGCATATTTACTTTGGATTAGAAACAAACAATGTCAGCATCCAGCAGTAACATGCTTTCAAGAATATAACTGGGACCTAAAACGTTGGGGGTTAACATAAGAAATCAACCTAAGCTTTTTCTATGAAATCACCAAAATTGTAATGGGTTTACTTAAATGATTAATATGTGACATAGTAACAAATTTCAGAAATGAAGATACGAAAATAGAGCTGTCACTGACCCATTATCATCCATGAGAAGAACTTTGAGCCCTGCAAAGTTTGTAGATCCATGATTTACCGGAGCTTTAGGGACAAAATGCAGTTTATATTCATTTGATCGATCTGGGATTCCAAGTTTTACGACAAAAGTGACTGTACATCCTTTACCAATACCTTCACTTTCAATCCAAATATTCCCTTCCATGAGATTCACAAACCTGCTCACAATTTGAAAGAACAGTGCATAATCAACAGAAAAATCTTAAAAAGGAATTTTAAAGAGAGCCTAATTCCAATTTAGTAAGAAAGATCCCAAGGATTAGCAAACAAATTAATATGTTTCACATCCTAGTTTTAAGGTGATAAACACATAAGAATATAGTACCTCTTACAAATTGCGAGGCCAAGTCCACTTCCAGCAGGATTTCTTGTTGCTAATGACTGGTTTTGTGCAAACTTAGTGAATAACTTTGGGATGTCTTGTGGATTAATTCCTGATCCTGAATCTTTTACCTATAATGTGGAAAAAATTATACTCCAGCATTGAAGTCAGATAACAAAGGATACAAAACCCCAATACAGAAGAGTAGTAATTAAAGTCGAAGAAACAAACCTGTACTCGCAAATAAAAGTGGCTATCACTTGGCACTGGTAGAAAGTCAGGAATTCTAGTATCCCTGAAGGATTCAGGCTTTGCAACAAAAGCTGTGATGGAAATGCTGCCCTCTTTTGAGAACTTCACAGCATTACCAACAATATTCAGCATAGTTTGCATGAGACGTTTTTCATCACCAATGGCATACACTGGCAAATCCGATGCTAATTGTAGAGTGAGTGACAACTTCTTAACAGATGCAACAGGCTTAATCAAGTTAAGGACCTGCAATCAGAATAACAGATTTAACAACATCAAGCTTTTAAAGAAACTCAAGATCATCAACTACGAGTCAGACTAATATAATTGAATTTTAGGATTTAGAATGGAAATTTTACCTCTCTGAACAATGAATGAAGGTTAAAATTCGCTGCTTCAAGTTGAAGACTGCCATCTTCAAGCCTTGAAAGATCCAAAACGTCATTGATGAGAGTAGCCAATAAATTGCTGCTTTTCAATATTGTCTCCACCATCAGACGTTGCTCAGCAGTCAGCTCTGTTTCCTGTAACAATGAAGAGAGTGCAATAATTGCATGCATGGGAGTTCTCATCTCGTGATTCATAACCGCCAAAAAGTCATTGCGAGCACGAATTGCAGTTTCTGCTTCTCTTCTTGCCAGATCAAGTGCAACATTCTGCTCCATGAGTTGATCCCTTGCCCTCATTGACTCTTCTAAGATTGCAGCATGCGAAAGAGCAACAGCTACCTGGTGTAGGAGACAACTGTAATAAGTAATCTGAAGGTATGTTCAAATGATAGACTAATGCAGTATATAAACTGATGGTTCCCACAACATATTTCCAGCGTCAGACTCAGATGTTTCAGTATGTCATAGTACACTATTCAGTTCAGCAACAACAACCATGCCTTTTTTCTTTAGGTGGGGTCCACTACATGGATTAATCAATGCCATTAAATCTATCAAATTCAAAACCCAATAGTAAACTATACAAGGTTAGGTAAAAAAAAAAAGTTAAATTGTTATACCTATTTATTATGGAAAGATAGCAGATGTTCACATAAATTTAGAAAACAAACAACTTGCAATTTACCTTAAGGAAGTTAATTCACAAAACTATACATTGGTTAATTTAAGTAGTAAAATTCTATTTTTAATAAATGTGTCCAAAATCACTTGTTTTGCAAGAAACAAAGAGTTTAACTATTATCTAAACACCATTCAAGTTAGAGAATTATACATGTACACAATTTAACAAATAACTTAAGCTCATTAACTAGAAATAATGACACAAAAATATAAAAAATCACTTTGTCATAATTCTGAAACCTAGAAACTTAATAGTAATGAATGGCAAACATATCCATGTAAGACAATTGACACGTAAAGCAAATGACATGTAAAGAAATATGCTAGAAAGGCAACAAAACAAAATGGCAAATGGCTAACCTGATCAGCAACTACCTCAACCAGCTCTAACTCATGCACATGCCATTGTCTGGCACTATCAGATGGAAGCATCAAAACCATCAAAGCATAGTTTCTTGTTGAAACCTCAGGCCAATCATATATTTGGAAATTAGAAAGATGTAGGAGAGGAACCCGAACAGCTACTACCGCCCCGGGCATGTATTTTCCAGCATGAGGTCGTAGTCTAGCAACTGGGCAATTCGGTGAAATTATTACTGCACGGTTGCTACTAAATACTTGGTTGATCACAGGCAGATTAATGGGTACTGTATATCCAACTGGGTTCTGCTGTCGCAATGTGTAAGAGAGTTGAAGCTCCAACCCAGTACGTGTTGGCATCCATAAGGCACATTCCTCCAGTGCCAAAGTTCTACCCAGTTCAACAAGAGTCGTTTTCAGTATTGTGTGTCTATCAAGAGTGCTTCTAATTTCATGAGTCAACATCCTAACATGTCGACCAGTTTCTTCCTGAGTGCGAATCAGGCCCATTTCTCTATCAAGCTCTGCAGCCTTGTTCTTCAAAAATAATTCCCTAGTTTTAACACTTAATAAATCAGGAATAATATGTACAAGCATAAGGGCAGTGGCACACGATACCACAGCAGTTAAAACCTTAGCAGTGGTCATTACAATTGCCACAGTTCTTGTATGAATAGTGAAGGTCCATAAATTAATTAGATGTGTTGCTCCACATAGAACTATGAAAGCACCAAACTGAACAAGGACCCATCTATATGGAAATACAGCTGATTTCTTAACAAAGTAGATAAGCTCAAGAGGGATTGAGAAATAAGCAAGGGCAATGAAGAAATCTGAGATATATTGGTATCTCATCAACAATTCATCAGCTGGCCATTGCGGGTCAATACAATTGCAGGATTCCATAGTGATTGAACCACCTCAGCCAATTCTTCCACTTTCACATAACTACATCAAAAGATGGAAAATTTTAAGCATTAGATACTTGGGATTGGGAATAGAACAAAACAAAAATAATACCATAATGAAAACAATTCTTTCTTTCATTCAATTCCTCCTTTCTAAACAGCGATAAAAGATGAAAAGTGAAAACTAAAGAAATATAAGATATTGCTGGACCGTAAAGTCAAACTATAATGATGAAGCAAAATGTTTGGTATCCTTATTAAATGAGGGAAGCAAAATGCAAAGAGTGCTATTAGTGGTATGACATAAAAAGTTTCCAATCTTTTTATCCAGTAAAATATGTGGTGCAGAACTCATATCTATATGCCAACCAAATCCCTTTATCTCATAAAGGACAGACATAGCCTCCTCAAATAAGCATTGAGCACAAATGCATCACGCCCCACCTATTTTTATGTATAAAAACATTGCAAACATCCTGAATACTCAGGTTTAACTAGTAAATGTACAAATTTAACTTAGTTTGTGACTTTGTATTGATATGCTGTGTCCACATTTGCACTTTGAATATCATAACTGAAGAGCATGTCTCTTTAGGTCTATTATTCCTATATTGAAAGTTCTACATAGCTCTCAACCTGCACTCAATCAAGTTCTTTTTATAGAAAAATAATATTATTAGAGGAAAAAGAAACCAACACTCAATCAGCTTCTCTCAGTGCTCTATTCATGATTATAAAAACTAAAACAATGAAAATTCATTTACATGTCAAAACATTTCCTTTCCATGAAAATTTACATAAGAAACGAGTCAATCAATCAATCATATCAATCTTTTTACTAGGATTTTCAAACCTTAAAAGTATTCTCTCCCTTTGATTATCAAAGCTCAGTTTCTTTTTTCTTTTCTCTCTTTCTTTTTTAATCAAAGATGAAAGATGAATGGGCATGAGAAAAAAAATGCCAAAGTGGATGAAAAAAGTAACAAAGTTATCCAATTCCTAAGCATAGCACTTATCAGTAATATAAACTCCCATGAAACAATCAAGAGTCTAGAAAAGCTGTGAAGACAAGCACATAATGAATGTAAAGGCAAAGATACAGCCATAAAAAAATGATCTTCCTCTGCAATCAATTACACCAGAGAACTGCAAAAAAAAAAAACTTGCCCTTTTTATTCCTACCAAAACCATATCATAAGAAACTGCTCCGAGGTGAAAGGACACACCTAGTGTCGATTAAGAACAACGAACAGGTTCATCCATAAGAACCCCAAAGCCCAGCAGTATTATCCCAATGCGATTCCTTCAGCAACCCGCCTCCAAAGTCATCATCACTCTACCTTTTCTTACTCTCACGATCTCATCCTTATCCTTAACCTTAACTCTGTATACATCATTTCTAATGTTCTACAATCTAAAGCTATAAAAAACACGTGTACCCAGCCTTAGAAAATTCATAAATTCAATCAACCATCTCACTCATAAATACAAGTAGCACCTGTAATTTAACTCCCTTGAGCATTTATCAAGAAAATTAAAGCTAATTTGCAAACAGGTCAGTCAACTACAGTTTTGGGTGTACATTTTTAAAATTAAATAAATAAATAACGCATGGGAGTCGATTCAGCGTTAAAGCCAATAGGGAATTTAGGAGGATGAGAAGGAGTGCATAGACATAAAAATGCCAAAAAAAAAAAATTGTTGTGATCTATGAAACTTACATAGATGGTGGAAAAGCAAGAGCAGAGCAGAGCAAAAGAAAGAGGAAAGGGAAAGAAAGAATAAGAGCAAGTTGCTTGAATTGAATGTAAATAAATATAAATAATAATTAATATTATGTTGGTATGGCGGTCAAGTTCAATGCATCAAGCTGTGTCGGAGAGGGGCGTACCGTAAATGATGGAGACAGATCCCTGAATGGAAGTCTCAAACAGTCAAGCTTCTCATTCATCGATTTCAGTTTATCTGTCCCTCATTAATTTCCAACAAAAAATAAAACATAAATAAAATGCAGTTTTCGCCAGGAAAAAAAAAAAAAAAAACATAACGCGTTCCTACTTACTTTATCTTTTTTGCTGTTTTCGCCGTCTTTTTTATTTTTTTCTTTTTACTTTTACTGCACCTAGTCACCAACCAACCAAGTCACAATCACTTTAGTTTAGTTTTTTTTACTAAAAATTAATGAAAAAGTAAAAAAATACTTGTTGTAAAAATCAAATCAAAAGTTGAAACGGTAAAAGCTTGAAGATCATTTTATCTTTGAATTGGCGTTCACCACCCTACCACTCTTGAACGTGCGTCCAACATCCTTGAACGTTAGTTGAAGTTTTTTCAGTTTATTTGGATTGACATTATTAACGTAAGTTTGGATGAAAACCCTAAACCCTATTAAGGTATTTTACCGTAGAATTCCCCATATACAAATGCAACTATTTTTTGCTTCTACGTTTCAAGTTACGTGAGTTTGAGTGAGTCTGAGTGGCACTTTTTTGTTTTCCTTTTTACCCTCCAACTGTCTCATTAACATGTTGCAATATCAAGGTATTTTTGCTTAGTAATAGAATAACCGTGCTGGACGATGCTTTTGCTTAGTAATAGAATAGTAGAGGAGAGGAGAAATTAGCATTACGTTAAATTAAGCTTTTATTGTACAAAGAGGGATACGTTCATATATTACGGCGTGCAGTGAAGAGTCTTTGTGTAATATGTATTTTTATTTCAATAGTTAAAATATCATGTATATTTTTAATACTTCTAAATAAATAAAAATTGGTGTAAATATCTTTGTTTTTTAGTATTAAAATCAATTATATACTTTTTTTTTTGGTGAAGTGAGGGCCTAAAAGGCCGGAGGAAAAACAAAAAGAAACAAAGGCCTAAGGCCCACTTTGGAAATAACTTCCAGAGCTATCAGAAACATAATGTAATATGGCACAAGGAGGGATATGCTCAAAAACCCTAAGTTCTTCTGGCAACTCAAGGCCCTGCTTCGCGAAACAATCAGCAAGGCGATTACTATCTCTGGGAATGAGGTTCCAGCTTATGTCAGAGAAACTAGCAACAACAATGCGGATCCGCTCGATCAGAGAAAACGAAGGGTGACAAGGGGGGCAACCATCTTCAATAAAACGAAGAGATTGAGCAGAATCCATTTCCACAGAAACCCTCTTCCAACCCCTTTGATGGACAAGGCGAAGGCCCTTCAAAATCCCCCATAACTCCGTCTCCAAAATCGAACAAAAGCCAAGGTTCCTCGCAAACCCCACCAGGAACCAGCCCCAATCATCTCTAACAACACCACCACAGGCTCCAATGGAACGAGTGTGGGAGAAAGCACCATCGGAGTTAAGTTTAACCCAACCTGAAGGAGGAGGATGCCAGCTGAGAGTCACAGCTCTGCCCAGGTTCACTTTAAATTTGTTAACTGGATTCCTTAATGCTATCATAGCTGATTGTAACTGAGAACAAATTTTGTGCTTAATGGACTCCGTAGATAGCCTAATGTTGTTAAAAATGATATCATTTCTGTGTTTCCAGATGCCTTCAATGGTGAATCCAAAAACAAGATCTCTGCGCAGACAATCTCCATTATGAGGTCGTTGCTGTAAAGCTTCCAAAAGCTAAGCATTTAAAGATTGGGGTCTGTAGAATTGCTGTAAGTGGTTTCTGTTAATAAATCCTATCCAAATTTGAGAAGCTGCTTCACAGTCGCGAAATAGATGCAAAAGAGTTTCTGGTTTACTATGACATATAGGACAACTATCATCTGTAGTTAAATGTCTTGCCTTCCTCTGAACATTAGTAAGTAGTCCTTGAGAAGCTAGTTTCCAAAGAAGAAGTCTAATTCTTTGGGGTCCTTGCCATTTCCAAATTAATTTCATTAAGGAATTAGGAGCAGAACTTTTAACAGAAGTCATTCCTTCATAGGCAGACTTTATAGAAAACCAGCCATCACTAGAATTATTCCAAATCAGCTTATTCATTTCTGAAGCAGGGTCAGGAGGAGAAATGGCTAATACTTTGCTACATATTGGTGCAGGTAGCAGATTCTGAAGATGAGCACTGTTCCAATCTCCTTGAGGAGTAATAAAGGATTGGACAAGAAGCTGAAGATCTTCCTCAGGCACAGCTTACAGGGCATGAAGGTAGAGGGGACTAACATCTTGAACCCAAGCATCAGTCCAAAAGTGTGCAGCAGCTCCATTATGAATCTTCCAGGTACAGTTATCCAAGAAATCCTTCCAAACATCATATATTCCATGCCAAGTGTTTGAAGCAGTAGATTTCTTCTTAATAGTAGGAATTATAGAATTGCCACAATTATATTTTGCTTTTAAAACCTGAACCCAAAGATCCTGAGGTTGGTGAATTAAATCCCAACAAATCTTCATCATATAGGCTTTGTTTATGTCTTTACTTTTCCTTAGCCCAAGACCTCCCAATAATTTAGGGCTACAAATTCTGTCCCAACCAATAAGGTGAATCTTCTTTTTATCTTCAGAGTCTCCCCATAGAAAATTTCTGCAAAGTCGATCAATCTCCTCACAAGTAGAAACAGGCAAGTAAGCAGATTGCATTAGGTAAGATGGAATAGCATTTAGGACAGATTGAGACAAAGTTAATCTTCCAGCAAAGGAAAGATTCTTGGCCTTCCAGGCTGACAACCTCTATTTGGTTCTATTAATGGATGAATTAAAAGTGGACTTAGTGACTCTGCCATGCAAAATAGGAACCCCTAGGTATTTCCCTAGGTCAGTAGTCCTTTGAAAGCCCAGGGAATCAGAGATTTCTTCACGAACCTGCAAACAAACATTGTTAGAGAAAAAAACTCTAGTTTTTTCCTGACTTACCTTTTGACCCGAGCTAGCACAAAAAAGATCTAGAATAGTAGATATAATTTCCACCTGGTCAAGACTAGCTTCAGCAAAAAGAATAAGATCATCAGCAAAAGCAAGATGAGAGATTTTTGGCCCATTTCTACCGACCTTAATAGGTTTCCAAAATTGATTTTCCACAGCTAAATTAATTAGGTGAAAAAGCCTTTCAATGCAAAGGACAAAAATATAGGGAGAAATGGGGTCTCCTTGCCTAATGCCCCTAGATGGATAAAAAGCATCAAGTGTTTCACCATTAAAAGGACTCTCATCCTAGGTGTAGTAATACATTTATTAATAACCTCTCTAAGGTGATCAGGGATACCAACCTCTCTAAGTGTGTCATTAATAAAATCCCGGTTAAGTCTATCATAGGCTTTTTCAAGATCAATTTTGATAGCCATCCACCCTTTTTTCCCTTTTTTAATCCTCATAGAGTGAATTATTTCCTGAGTGATTATAATGTTGTCCCTACTGTGCCTACCAGGGATAAAACTACTTTGGTTAGGGGCAATCAAATGACTCATCATTGATCTCAATCTATGGGATATTAATTTAGTCACAATTTTATAGGAAACATTACAAAGACTTATAGGTCTAAATTGAGATAATTTATTAGCACCTTCAATCTTAGGAATCAAAGTAATTAAAGTATCATTAAGTTCACTAATAACATCAGGATTAGCAAAAATATTCTGGATAAGTTTACAAACATCCTTACCAACAGTATCCCACTGGGTCTGGTAAAAAATGGCATGAATACCATCAAACCCAGGAGCTTTCAGACCCCCCATGGAAAATAATGCTTTCTTAATATCATCATCAGATATAGTTTTATTTAAAAGATCAATATGAGTAGGTAGTAAACCAGGAAAGCAGTTAGATAAGCAGAAAGTATCATAAACCCCATCATTATGAAAAAGATTGGCATAAAAAGAAGTAGTCATAGCTTCCATCTGTTGAAAATCAGAAATAATATCCCCATTATCATTCTGAAGGCATTCAATTTTGATTCTTTTCCTTTTAGCAATAGTAGTACCATGAAAGTACTTAGTGTTCTTATCACCAAAATTGATCCAATTACACCTAGACTTTTGGAACCAAAGGAGTTCCTCTTGATAAGCCACTTCTTCATATTCTTTCCAAAGCTTTTTATGAAAGTTTTCTAAGTTAGGATCATTAGAATACATAAGTTTACGGGCAATGCCATCCATCCTTCTTAAAAGAATTTTTTTCCTCTTTCCTATGTGGCCAAATACATCTTTATTCCAAACCTGGACTTGATCCTTGAAATAATTGATAGTATGGCCCCAATTCCTATTACCTTGCCAATTAGCAGCAACAAAATCATTAAAATTAGGGTGAGTTAACCAAGCAGCAACAAATCTGAAGGGACGCCTGTGTTGATTTTTGGGTTCAGTTGAGTTAAACCTCATAAGAATAGGACAGTGGTCAGATTTATAAAAAGGTAAATGGACAAGAGAAGCATTAGGAAACCTAATCCTCCAATCCATGTTAATAAGACCCCTGTCAAGTCTTTCAAGTAAGGACCCTTTTTTCCAAGTGAAAGGAGAGCCTAAGAAACCAACATCAATTAAGTTACAATCAGCAATCATAGTATTAAATTGGGATATACCTTGAAGTGTAGGATTAGGCGTTCCACCTTTTCTTTCAGTAAAATTGCAAATAGAATTGAAGTCTCCTATGACACACCATTCACTATTCATAGAAACAGCAAGATTGCGTAAAGTATCCCAAAGAATAGATCTATTAATTAATTGGGGGCTAGCATAGACAGCCATTAGAAACCAGGGAACATGAAAACCATTTCTAACCTCCATATGAACATATTATTTATCATGTAAAATGAAATCAACATGCCATTTAGTACTGTCCCAAAGAACAATGAACCCACCTGATTGACCTTGAGAATCAAAGATTTTAAATGAATCAAAACCCATTCTCTTAACTAATTTTTTAGCTTTATCCCCACTAGCATGAATTTCTAAAAGGATAACAAGATTCACATTATACATTTGTCTAATGTCATTAATAAGACTTACAAAACCCTTCCCAAAAATACCCCTACAATTCCAAGATATAAAATTCATGAAAACTAATGAGTAGAGATTTGAGCTTTAGGCTCAGGGTTACCTTGTTCATCCATGCAATCATGCATAGCAACATCTGAACTTACTTGATTAGTTCGCAGAACTGATTTCCCTAGATCATCTTTAGTGACAATTAGATCTTCCATGGCTGTATCAGTAGCAGCAGAATAATCTGCTGTAAGAAAAGAAATAATGTCACCTTTCTCAGCTGCCTTCTTAGAGATAAGCTTCATAGCAAATAAATGTTCTTGTTCTTTCCTATACTGTTCCTCCCTGGAGCTTGAGGGGATACTGGTTGTTTGTGGTATACTTTGAGGCTTCTCATTCTTGTCTTTAGGGATTGGTGCTGAGACTGACTTAGAAGACCCACCTCTGTTGCCAGAAACCTTAGCAGTTGTTGGCTGTTTCAGTTGAGAGTTCTCATTTTTCTTTACAACTTGCTTTTTTGATTGAAAAGCTTGCGAATTTTTGCCTGCTTGTGGGTCTCTAACCCGGATAGGTTTAACCAATTTAGGTTGTGTGTTACTGTCATCCATAGACTTACCATTCTCAACTGCATCTTGATTCTGTAGCATAGCAAAACGAGACCCATTCTTAGGGTCAGGATCTGCCTGAGCTTGGTTCTTCATGGTTTGGAAATCACTTCTTTTTCTGGGCTGCTTTTTGACAAGCATCCATGGGCCATAGGGAGAAGCCTCCTCCTCCTGACTAGGATCCTTACGCAAGCCTGAAATATTAGGGTCACCTGGGGTATCCTTGTCTTCAATTGAATCATTGTGTTGGATCCCTTCTTCTTGCTTATCTGTAACTTGATTGTCTACCTTAATGCCTTCAACAGTCGAGCATAAATCAGCCTTATGACCATATTTACCACATTGAAAGCAAACAAGATGAAGGCTTTCGTATTCAACTCGGAGGACAATGCAAAAGACCTCCAATTCAGGTATCAACCTTTTGGATAAATCTATTTCTACACAAATCCTAGCAAAGCGTCCCCTAGAGTGTATAGATGTAAGTCTATCCACTTTTAGCATTGTGCCTAAGATATTGCCAATCCTAGTCAAGAACCTGGAATTATAGAGCTCAATAGGGAGGTTAGGAATCCTAACCCAGACAGCAATCTTCTTGACAGTTTTTTCCTCGGCTAAGAATAAGGGCCTCCATCGTTGAACTATTAGGTAGTGGTCAGCTACCATCCATGGCCCATAAAACAGGACATGAATATAGTCTTCTTTCTCTGTGAAATATACTAAATGATACTCATCTGACATGTCTATGAATTTCAGGGGATTTTTACAAGCCCACTGACGACGAAGACGGTTTTCAAGAATCTGTTTATTGAGTTTCTTGCCCAGCAATTTGACTACTAAGGCGTTGCGCCAAGGTGCACACCAAGAATTGTATTCCTCCTCTGAGAGAGGAACAACAGGGCGAATATCATTACCTTGATGCATCTCAATCGAATCTTCTTCCAAAAAGACCTTCTCCTCATCAGACGAGGTTTCAACGTCATCCACGTCAAATAAAGGCTGGGACATCATGCCGATTTGATGGAGCAGTGATTCCTTGTAAGAGGTTTGAGACACCAAATTAGATGTACCTGTAGGATTGGTAACATGGGCTTATGGATTGTCCACTAATTTAACTTTCTTAGTGCTCCGCATGATCAAATCATCTTCTTGAGCAGTCTTCCCTTGACTCGAATTAGTCATTATTGTAGTTGTTGTATTAAAAGAAAGACATTATATACTTTATTTTAATAAAATGAAAATCTATATAACAAACAAAGACATGTCCTTTTTAGTAATTATACCTGTAAACATGATTTATAAAATATCATCCAAACAATATTCACTTTCTTAAACTCACGTTTGTAACAAACTATCCAAACAAAAAATCACGTTTATACAAACTCAAGTTCCCTTCAAATCACGATCATCTAAACTCAAGTTTGCAAACGTCAATCCAAACACACACTTCATCCCATGGTAACTAAATTGGATTTGGACAATTTAGATAATGCAAAAGTGAATAAAAGGAATTATAAAAAAAGTATGTAATAAAATGGTTAAAAATAATATGTTTATATAAATAAATATATCAATAAAATTCATCTGAGAAAATATCAACGGCAATATTCATTAATTATCACTTCAATTAAAAAATAATAATATTAATTAATCTAAACGTATATCCCAAAACAAAATTTTTACCTTTTAATTTGTAAATATCTTTTTCTTTCAACATTTGATTTGTTATATTTCGTCTCTTTAATTCGATCGACTCTTAAAATATAATTATAATATTAACATAATTGCAGAGTTTACATATTGTTTTTTTAGTAAATTAGATTTTATTACATTTTTAAATCATTGTTTGCAACTCAAATAAAAAAAATATTAACTATGCTGCTAAAAAATACACTTACATTATGAATATGTGATGGAATTAAACTTTATATTATGCATTTACGAGAGTGAATAGTAGAAATAAAAATAATTACATAAAGATAATATTAGATTTATGAACGAGTGGTTGGTTCAAGTAATACATGTTTGATTCTTCTTAAATAAGATTTTAAAATTAAATTGTCTATAGAAAAAACTCATGATTGGAGAACTAATCACATTATATGTAAATAGGTTCATAGTATATGACTCCAAGTAGCTTTCATTTTAAGAAAATAATATTTTCCAATAAGGGTGTGTTATACAAGAAAACGCATATAATGGCATGGAATATTTTTGCATATAATGGCATGGAATATTTTTGCTAATACCTATATTTTATTATAGACAATTTCATATTGTATTGCTGAAAGTCACAGAGGGATTGAAATTTTATATTATTGAGTAGGATGAAAAATATATAGACTAAAAATGTAGTATTTTACCATATTATGCCATTGAGTTATACAAAAAAGTTGTATATCATAAAATTTTTAACGAACTTCCTTAATATAATATTTTTTATATGCTACATTTTTTAACAATAATATCAATAAAAGTTGACAATTATTATTATTAAATATGAAGAGAAATATATTGTTTATACATTTTTTAAAATAAAATATATAATAAAAACTTTCAATATAATCACCCACTCATGGCAGATTGTGTTTTCTAGCCCATTTTTCAAAAGCAAGTCAGCCCACCGTACTTGTTTTTTGTGGCTTTATCGCAAGACAGTGCGGACTGACTTGTCTTGCCACCTCTAAATTGAACCCCATTATACAATTAGAGTAAGTTATTTTGGTTCTTATATGGAAAAGAACTACTAATTTTGTATTTAAAGCATGAATTTGATTTAATTATGGTTATAAACTCTCCGAAATAACTTGGTATTTGACTTTATTCTCTTCTTTTTAAGCTCTTTTTGTTATATTTAGCTTTTGATAATTTTTTTATGGATAAAATATGTTTTTGTCCCTATAAAATAAGCGGGTTTTGTTTTTAGTCCCTATAAAAAAATTATTAAAGCATCACCCCAAAATATTTTTTTGCAATTAGTCCTTATAGTATTTCTGGTGGTCTTAAACTCCCAGAAAAATAATGCTTCACTACCAAAAAAAACCCATCCCACTATTTCCCCACTCCCTCTTCTCTCCCACCCCCTAAAACCCATCCCACTATTCCCGCCACCCCTTCTCCCCTCCAACCATAAAGCACATTTTACCCATGTCCAATTTGTTTCTAAGCTTCGCACCAATCAGTCTCTTTGCATCTTCTCGCGTAATCGCTTTGTCCCCTGGTAGCTTCTCCCTTACATTCTGAGTCGCTACTGACTGTGCGGTGGCACCCAAACCACCTGGTTGTGTGTCATTCCTTCCTGTGTCGCTCTCATTTCAGCAGCTTGTATTTAAATATATTATGGGAGGTTTTATGCTCTAAGAGTGAAAGTGGATGGTCAAACACACTTAATGGTGAAGAGGCTCGCGTGGAAATTCAGAGGGTACAAGAAAAATCTTTATTGATGGCATCAAAGTGGAGTTCTATTGGGATGTATTGAGTTGGGTGGTTAGCACCAACAATGGTAATAACGTACATTAACAACAATGGCAATAACGGCCATGATGTATGTGTTTCAACTTTCAAGTAGGAGACAACACCGTTTGGCTTGAAATGGTGGGTGCAGAGATATTTGTTGTAGTGGGGGAGATGGTGGGGGATCGAGAAGAGGGAGTGGGGATTGTGGAAACAGTGGGATAGGTTTTTTTGGCATTGAAGCATAATTTTCTAGCGGTTTAAGACCGCCAAAAATACAATAGGGACTAATTAAAAAATATATATTTTGGGAGGATGCATGGGAGCTAAAAGAAAAAACTCGCTTATTTTTACAGGGACTAAAAACATATTTTACCCTTTTTTATTATCTTCAAGTTAAGACTAGATTTTAGTTATTTTTCATATTAGAGTTTTCTATTAAGATACATTATCAATAAAGGAAGGTCAAAAGCATGTAAATATTTCTCAAAGGAAGAAGCATGAGGAAGACATTTGGAAAGAAAAAAAAACTTAAGAACTCTATTGGATGCCTAGTATCACGACATCAAACTTTAGCATCTTAACACCAATTAGTGTTTACACCATATACTTTAGGGATAGTCGGTGCCACCATTTTAGACTCAGAGTCAATTTGGATAAACTTCTTTATATGTACTTATTGGAGAAGAAAATAAACTGAATTAAAAACGCAAAATTAATTCTACTTTTTTATTAGTAGAAAATAATCTTTGCAACTAATTTTTTTCAAAAGTTCTCTCATTTAACTCCTCCGTAAACAAAATTTAGATTGGGTTTGATGTTCATGAAGTCCAAACCATGGCCACTAGACCCAAATAACTTAGATTGTCCCTTGCAATACGAAATGAAAACACATGCCTCATCCTCCACTAGATGTGCGAGAATATGTTGCTCCATGGAAAATGAATGTTGAAAGTGTTTTTTTTTTTATGGCATGCTATGTCAAAGGCAAGGAGGTAATGGATTACTCGATGGAAGCCATGGAAATGAACAAGAGAAGTGCTCATGATGGGAGAAAAACCCAGAGCTCTACAATGTTGTTTTTAGGATGGAAAATAGCACATTAAGTGGTTAATGGAATTCCTGGAAGCAACCTCTCTTAAATAAGCTAGGGAGGTTGACTTTGGTAAATGTAGCATTGACTTCGATACCTACTTATTATATGCAGGTTCATTGGCTCCCATAACATACTTTCAGTTAGTTGGATGTTCTTACTTTCAAACTTCTTTAGCATAATAATGATGGTCGAGGTTTACATTTAGTGGGGTGGGAGAATAGGGGTCGGTTCAGCTTGAATTTCGTCATTTTTTTATGAATGACCTGAAGCAAATCGAATCAATTAAGAACAAGTTAGTTTGATTCGGTTCAATCGGATCAGAAACTCAATCATTCCAATAAGTACCTGTTTGGGAAAATGCTAAAATCTATGGTTTTACCTGTAAAAATACACTATAACCTGTTATAAAAAAGCACAAGACAATATGCTTTGTTGCTTCAAATTTGTACCAACCAATGTGAAGCCAAAATAAAAAACATCAAAGAGATTCATCATCTTTATACTTGCTTCCTAATTAGAGGATATATTGCATCCTTACATTTTCAAAACTGATTCTCAAAAATAAAATTCATAAAACAGATTTCTCGAAACTTTTATTTTGTAAAAAAAAATTAGAAAATAATTTCAAAAAAATACTAAAACATGAATAGAATCATTCATAATTACTACGACATTATTGAATAGTCTTCAAAGAGTGCAATAGTACAAGGAAGGTATTTAAATGGAGAACCGAGAACAGGTGTAGGCAATGGCACCAAGAGATTTCAAAAATAAGGTGACATGTGTTTGAGGACTACAACATAAGATATTTTCAAAGATAAAGACAAAGTAAAGAAATTAACTTGGAAGATCAGAAGTCCCGGGTTGTTGTTAACTTGAAATTAACTTGATTCAGAATTAAATTAGTCCTGTTGTTCGATCTAGTTCTTGGCTTGGTTATTCGTCGTTCGACTGTGCATAAAAGGAAAAGAATGTGAGTAAACTAACAAATCAGTCCCTGACTCTGTGGGCACCATGCAGTTTCGTCCCTGACTTTTCTAAAATAGCACTTTAATCCATACTTTATTAAAAAACATGCACTTTAGTCCTTATTTTATTAAAAAACATGCACTTTAGTCCTTCACTTTATTGAAAAACATGCGCTTTATGCATGTTTTAACAAAGTTAGGGACTAAAGTGCTATTTTAGAAAAGTCAGGGACGAAACTGCATGATCCCCACAGAGTCAGGGACTGATTTGTTAGCTTACTCAAAAGAATGCACAAATGGAGGTGGGTTGGTGATGGTTGTCTGGGTTCTGCGATCGCTGTGGCATCTGGTGATCTCGCGGTTGCAAGTCGCTCGTGGAGATGGTGGATGTGCACCTGTGAAACGATCGACGGTGACTAGGAGGACAGGGGAGGTCGGGAAGGGGCAGGAAGAAGGGACGAGTGGGGGAAAAAGGAATGGAACCCTAAATGAGTAATGGGGATAGAACAAAAGAAAAGTTAAAGTATCCAATCTTTCTCATTTGCAATAATTTTTGGTTTTTTAGTATTTAGATTTTTTTTATATAGGGGGTTCAGTTCGGGTAACATGTTAAAGAATCTAAACTTGTTACCCGAACTAACCATCTACAGTTTAGTTTGGTTCGAATTGAGTCCAATCCAATTAACATACAAAACCCAATCCAATTAAATTGGTTCGATTCGGTTCGGTTTATCAGGTTCTTCAGATTGACCCAAACCAATGAACACCCCTATGGGAGAAGGATAACTAAGTTTTAAAATGTCTCGCTTTTAGGAAAACTTGTGTGGGACGTGTTGCACGAACCTCAAATGTTATAGGTTCAACTTCTTCATGATAAGTATCTCCAAGGCAGGAGCATTCTTGATGTTGTGAAGATGAATTGCTCAAACATGTGGTCTTCAATTCTGAAATCATGTGACCTGCTTCAAGAAGTAATTCACCTCCAATTAGGCAATGAGGATGTTAGTTTTTAGTACTTAACATGGCTTAATACTATCCCTCTTTGTGATCGAGTCCTAATCACACTTGTTTTGTGCGAGATGTGTTTCAGGGTGGAGCTTAGCATCTTAATTCTCTTTGGACTCATCTTCCAAAGGACATGGAGGAGAGTATTTTACGTAGTATGGTATTCCTTTTAGAAGGAGCCAAGGACCTTATCATTTGGAAAGGTCTCCTATCAAGTTGGTATTCGGCTAGTAGTGGGAATAATTGGCTTCTCCACCATTGGAGGGGGATCTCTTATCTAATCATGGTTGAAGTTGGGTTTGCAGGTTACGTAGACCTGAGACTATTTGGTTCCTTGTTTGGCTCTTGTGTTGAGAACTCTTCCAATGCGTTTTTTTGTTTGTTCGACGATGGGAGCCAATTTCATCAACATGTGTAAGGAGCGGTCAAGCTGATGAGGATCAATGACATTATATTCGAGATTGTAGTGGCAATGGTATTGTTTGAGAAGTGATGGGTCTGGCTCATACTAGTTGTTTTTGTGACGATTATTCATTAAGAATATTGAAGCATTTGGTAGTCTCTTTTTAACAACTCATTGAGAAGTTTGGCCGAGCATGAATGAAGAGTTCTTTAATCATAAGAAGTAGGGGTGGGAGTCAGGTAGGCCGCCTGGTAGGGGCCCACTACCTGGCCTGATTAAAGTCTGGTCTAGCCTGACTTGTTTACTAAAAAGATAGGCCTAGGCTTTTTATAAAGCTTGTTTATATAAACAAGTCGGGCTTAGGTAGGTAAAAAAAACATGTTTAGCCTGTCAGGCGGCCTGTATAAATATAATAATTAATTAATATAATTATATATTTATATTTATATATTAATTATTTGTAAAATAACTTTCATTTTTTTACGGTATAAAATAACTTTCATTATAACATATTTTTAATTTTATTTTTTTAAAACTTTTTTTACAAATTAAAACTATCAGAATTCAGAAACACAAAAGTTACAATTTTTTTTAGAAACAAAATTACAAATTTACATTTTAGAATTGAGAAATTGAAAACATAGAAGTCCTCTTATTCTCCCAGCGTCTCTACCTCGAACCCTAGCTGTCGTGTGTCTCTGCCTCAAGCTCCTCCGTGCGTTTTCACCTCGCGCTCCGCCTTGCGTCTCTTCCTGCGTCTCCGTGGTCGTGCGTTTCTTTGAACCTCGGAGCAGCAACAAGTGTGTGTGGTGGGACGTCTTTTCTGTGGATAAGCTATTTCTGCCACTCTCAATGTTTCATACTTTCCATGTTGGAAACTTATATGTTGTTTGCTTCCTAGCAAAATACTGTTACATTTGCATACAACCAGTTGATCATTTCACAGAATTTTTAGAATACCGCTGTATCACTTTTGTAGATGCATATACTGCCAGGGCTGTTAATAGGCATTATATTAGTGACTATGTACCATTGAATTTTTTGATTCGCCCTGCTGCAAATTCAGAACTACCTCCTCCAACTTCAAAGCCTTGAAATTGAAGCTCCATCATATGGTAGAAAAATAGCCTAGACTTTAGAATTTAGAGAAATTTTTTTTAAAAAAAAATTGGGAACAATAGAACAGAGGTAGTATTTTGCAATCTGGGTTTTGTTGTTTTTGGCTAATGGTTAGGAACACATTTTAAACTTTTTAAGGCCTCATCTCATCCTTTGGTTATATGTTCATTTTCTTGTTAATTCTATGTTTTTTTTCTTTGTTTTATACATTGATATTTCAGGTTAGGCTCTGCAAGGGCTGTTAATAGGCATTATAGAAGGTTGTTTTGTTAGTGTAAGCGCTTTAGGAATGGCTCGTGGTTGTGGTCTAGCTCTTGCTTGTTTGTTACAAACTAATTTTACATCGTGCAATTTTATTTTATGGTGCAGAATTTTATTCATAGTTAGGAGTTTCACAGGTTTATAGTCAATCTCTTATTTCAGTTTTGTTTATAAATCAATTGAAGGTTGAAAATTCAATTTTTTCCCTTACTTGTTGTGTCTATTTTGCAAAAAAATTAAAATAAAAATTGAAGGTTGAAAATAGGCTTTTGGGCCTACCAGCCTATTAGCCTATTTATAAATAGGCCTTCGGCCTTTTAACCGGCCTTCATAAGATGCAGGCTGTTATATAGGCTTGTAGGCTTAACAGGCCTTGTAACGAACCAGACTAAGGTACTAAATATAGCCTATTACAAGTTAAAGGTCAGGCTTAGGCTTAAAAATTTTGAAACAGGCCAGGTTTATTTATGCGAAGCCTGGCTCGGTCTGCCTGATTCTCACCCCTAATAAGAAGCGGGGTATATGGAAGCTCAAACTTCACTCATGAATCTCTATTACATTGTGACTATGGTGTTTTGTACTTCTCCTTCGGTTCCTTTGTCTCGATGGATTGCCCGGTCGCCCCTTACCATGGATCAAGTTTGTTTAAATACGCATGGGATTGTTGTTAATGGTTTTGCTAGTTTGTGGTGGTTCGATTTATGATTCTTCGAGCGCATGGTTACATGGGTTCTATGGTTATCTTGCTATCCTCTAGGGGTTGTGTCTTTGTTGGGAGCTTGGTTACAAATATGTTAAATTCCTTACGGATTCCCTAGGTGTTGTTTCCATTATCAAAGGGCCAAGCCAGCGATTCCATCATCAAACTTATGTTGTTGCTGAAATTAAAGGCCTCGTTGTGAAAGATTGGATAGTTTCAGTTCATGATTTGTTGTGATGGGGTTATCAAAGTGCGAACTATTTGGCTAAGCTTGAGGTCGAAGCCACAAAAATGTTTCATGTTCTTCAAAAAGCCTCCTGATGGAATAAGTTTACTTCTCTTCTTATTGATCATGAAAGCACTGCCTTGGAGATGGTGCAACTTTTAGCTTCTTTGTTCTTTTATCTTTCCTTGTCTTTATCTTTTTTGTTTTTCATTTTGTCTTTCCCTCACTTTACCTACAATATATAGCAAAAAAAACCTATGATGTTGTAAGCTAAATGGTGAGGATTGAAATCCTTTAATCTTGGTGTTAATTAGAAGGTGGTAAGAGAAAAATGGTGTGCTAAGACTTAAGATGAGGGAAAAAAGGGGGACCTATTCTAGTATAAGAGTTTGAGCATAAATATAATTTTGACACGGTTGAAGGACAAAGGAGATGCAAGGCTAGGACAGGCTAGATAATAAAGCAAGAATGCTAAACGATAAGGAAGGAATCACAAACTAATGGGGATAATTTTTGTAGTCATATTTTTATTTTCCATTACCTATGATTTTATGAATTAAAATTTCCTTCTAGGGGCTTTGATGTAACTATCCACCACAATGGTGGTAGGGATGGCAAAAAAATCCGCACCTGCGGATATCCGTGGATATACCCGCAATGGGTACCCGCATATTTATTAAATGGACGGGGACGAATATTATACCACCCGCCCTGCGGGTACCCGTATATTCTTTAAAATATATTTTCTATTTTTATTTTACGATGATTTAAAAATATTTTTTTTTCTATTTTATAATGACACTTTTAATATATTAACACATAACGATATCATATAATGTTAATTTAAATTATATAATATTAATATTATATGATATTATGATATTTATAGGATATTTTCTCTATTTCTTTCTATAAATTTTAAATTTTTAAATATTAATATATGCCCGTAGATACCCACTACTCGCATGGGTACCCGTTAATTTTAGCGGGAATGGATGAGCGGCTGTGCCCCGCCCCGTTGACATCCCTACACAATGTTCCATGATCATATCTTATTAAATAAGAGAAATATTTTCTTTTAAGAGTTTGTTTCTAAAGGAGTAAGTATGGATGTGTTACTTAAAACATTAAGTATTAAATGTAAAAGTTAAAAAAATATCATTTAATGTATTAAAACTTAAAAAATTATTTAATATTTTTAAATAATTAATTTTTTAAATAAAATTAATTAAAAATATTATTAAAATACATACTACTATATATGACTATCCATTTAATATTTAATTAATATTCATTAAAGTGAAAGTTATCAAGCTCACGTCCGTCATTTTACTAAGTGTGTGTTTGGTTTAACGTTAACACGAGTCAAACTCAAGTTTGGATTTCCCAACGCAACTATTTCTAGCGTTGGAAACGTGAGTTTACCACGTTTCAACGCTAAACCAAACACGCACTAAACTTTGCTTTCAATGTGCGGAGGGGTCGGGTCATTGGGTTGTGTGAAAAGATAATAAATTTGTGGCATTGTCTAGGATGAAACACCTTATGGATGACACACTGGTGTTCCACCCCTATCTGCAGTTAGATTTATTTATCTTTTAATAAACGGTCATGATTGCTTAAATGTAATTGGAATAGCCGATTTATGTAAAATTGCTTTAGTGACCTCACATTATGTAAGTGTGATATTTATTTTAGACTAAATTGCTAATTGATAACATCTTGAATGTGTTCTCCACCGTAATGAGTCGTTAGTGGATAGTCATTAGTAATGGATTCAAAAGATAATTATCACGTTGCATTCCCAATTCCAGAGGTAAAGGAAATCCCATGAAAAGGAGCAACTCTTATATTCTTATAATTCTTAAAAACTAGCTAAGCTTCAATATAGAATGCTTGACAACGAGGAAAGGTTGGTATCTAATTCTCAATCCATTGCCCAATCGCTTCGTGGGTTGGAAGCTAATTCGGGATTTCATTTCTAGGTCTGGCCAACTTGAAGTCTTGGAAATTCCACACATTTTAAAACTATGGTTTTGTAGAATTAATTTTAAATCAATTTCGTCCAACGTGCTTCCTAAAATGTGCATCTTTCATCTCAACCATTGATTTTTAAAATCAATTATAATCAACTGTAAATCAAAAGGACACTAAGAGTGTTATTTTCGGTTTCAAGGGAGTTGAACTCCACATTTTGGGAATGAGTCTATGAATTTGTTGGGTTTTCAAGTTGAAATGATAAAAGATTTCAACTTGGGGAGAAAATTTTCAATTTTTTTTTTATTCAATTATTGGATTTTGGCAATAGGATCTGTGAAATTGTGTGGGGAAGGGCGTGATTAATTTTAAAAAGTCATTGACCGGTTCAATGAGCTTACTTCAGTTGGAAACGATGATTTGCTTAATTTCTATCTCATGGGTTAGGAAGCTCCTTGATTCATTCCTATGTTGCCAAGAGGAATTCTAGATGATTGTTCACAACCACAAAGCACAAAGTGTAAAACCCCCTTAGATCACATGGGGGTTGAATTTTTTTAGCGGAGTGTGAAGGAACTGGATGTTTGCAACACCATTCGTGATGGAATTGAAAAGATTCGCCCTCATTCTCTACATTGCAACTATGGGAGTGCTGCAAAATAAATGGCCATAGACTTTGCCTAAATCAAATAAATTAAAAAATGTGGTGAAACCCTTTCCTGCAAATTATCAAAAATCATTTTTTTTATTTTGTCAGGTCATATGACCGGTTATCTCCCGGAAAAATAGGTGAAATATCGGGGTGTCATTTATGAGGTGAAACACCTTAGAAGTACCCAAAATTCGTACATAAAAAAATACTTATACAACACACTTTTTTATTCTATCTCTTTCCATTACATCACTCATCATATTACATATTTCTTTCTTTTCTTTCTCTTGTGTGAAAAAAGGTTAAATTTTTTGTGACCACTTAGAATACACGTTACTCCTTTAAAAGGGTTTCGACTTCCCTGAAATCAAAACAAGAGACCATTTGTGATATACCCACAAACCCACTCATGGCCCTGGGTTTCTTTCTCGTCTTCCTCCTACATTTAGTCTTAGCGGCATCATCAGATATCCGACCTGGGTTTTACTCGAATTCATGTCCTAAAGCAGAATCCATAGTCCGAGATGTCATGAAGAGGGCCCTCATAAGAGAACCCAGAAGTGTTGCCTCTGTTATGCGTTTCCAATTCCAT
Organism: Sesbania bispinosa; assembly: GCA_026901365.1. Lineage (NCBI taxonomy): Eukaryota > Viridiplantae > Streptophyta > Magnoliopsida > Fabales > Fabaceae > Sesbania > Sesbania bispinosa. Next base: position 237,731 of record QLOH01000891.1, read on the forward strand.
GATTGTTTCGTCAATGTACGTTACTTTTATTCTTACTATCAAAATACAATCTTTCTTGTTAGTGTAAATAAAATACTAGATCTTTTCTTTTTTATTTTTTGTTTGTTCTAATTGTACAATTGATCAATTGGTGAAGGGATGTGATGCTTCTTTACTTTGGATGACACACCAACTATGCTCGGGGAGAAATTAGCACTCTCGAATATAAATTCGCTTAGATCATTTGAGATTATTGATGAAGCTAAGGAGGCTCTGGAGAAGGATTGTCCAGGAGTTGTTTCTTGTGCAGATATCATAATCATGGCTTCTAGAGACGCTGTAACACTGGTTGGTATTCCTGTCTATCTTTGAATGCATACTTTTTCCTTTTTATTTAATTTTCTTATATTAAATTTTGGAGTCCTTGAATTGAGTTATTATTCTTTGGATTTAAAGATATTTTTGTCAACAAATTACAACAATTTTTTAAAATATTTAAGGGTGCTGTTAACTAGTGCCCTAAGGGCATTGATTAAAAATCTACATATAGAAGGTTTTTATTGGAAATCACAACATTAATTGCATTGACAACATTCAATGTTACACATTCTAATAAAACATTTCTATTTTTGTATCCTTAACCAGTGTCCTTAAAGCACTCGTGGGCACTTGTTAACATTTTCCTTTTTTTTTAATACACTTCTCAAAGTTAGACAATTTGGATAATGAGAGAGAGAGTATTCGGTTGAGTCTGGGATTAGGGACGATCTTTCAGCGTGGTCAACGTACAATCAATATTAATATATATGCAATTAATACGCGTTCAACATTTACTGTTGCACGGAATATTTAACATATTATATTGAATATTTTAATTAATTAAAAATAACTAGTTTTTTATATTTTTAATTTATTATAGTGTGCATAAATATTAGTTTATTCAATAATTTTTTTTGCCTAAAATATATTTTTTTATTTAGTTAATATAAGATGTTTTATATTATATCTAAATTTTAATTTTTTGTGTGATAGACAATTTGTATTTTTTTAAATAATTTTTGCAAAGGTTAGAAGTTTGTCTTAATTTTAGAATAAGGATATTTTTATTAATGTAAATGATAGTCTATTATAATTTAATGTGCTATAAGAATTAGGGCACCTTCTAATCCAACCCGACTCATATTTACCTCTAATAAGTATGTAATGTATCTCTTCCGATTTCTTCCGTATTTCATTTAATGTATCTGGAAAAAAAAACTTAAAAATTGAGTACACTTAATTATGGATATACATCATTATTTTTTTATTATTAAGTACTTAAACTAGCATTATTCTATTGATATTTTATCTACTTTCTTTATATATTTCTGGATGATGTAACGTTAGAAATTCAAAATCAGTCTTCCACACACACACACACGCATATATAGTGCATTAAGATATACTATATTTAGGTTAGTTTTAAATAATAAAGAATAAATTAATATTCAAAACTATGTCAATAGGATTAGTTGGGTGGAGTAGATGAGATAGATAATTTTTCAATCCTGTAAGTGGATATGATGACTCATTTGAAGAAAAAAAATCTCAATCAATGATTAAAAAAAAATTATATTGTATATTCATGCATAATAACATACAAACTTTGTTAATAATTTTAATTTTGTATTAACTGTTGAAATGTGTTAATTTTCTAGCATGAATTACTCACTTTAAAAGTAAATCTTAAAATAAAATAGTCTTTCCTCCACTTATTTTTTATTTTTATTCCCCCATTAGTATCCTTAAAATATTCAAAACGAAACTCAAATAAATATACTTTCTAAAATTTCTAGGAGAATTAGAGTAATTTCATATATTTAAGAAATTTTACTCTCAGATAAAGTTATTATCAAACAAAAATGTCAATGAAAATTATATAAATAACATTTTTCCTAGTTAGATTCCAAGTGAAAGGTGTATTATTATACATTGGATTGCAATTAGTCAATTTCTCAAAACTGAACTGTGAGACCAAGAAATATGCATGTAGACATTTTCCAATTATATCCACGTACATTTACAAAGGAACAAATATTTTTATTTCAAAAAAATTATTTTACTTGAAATTAAATTAAGAGTAAATATCATTCTGAAAAGAAAAAAACTTATAAGCAAATACACCTTATGCAACTCAATTTAAATTTTTTCTCACTTCTATTTCCATTGCAGACAGGAGGACCCAATTGGGAAGTGAATTTGGGAAGATTGGACAGCTTGACAGTTAGTCAAGAAGACTCAGATAATATCATGCCCAGCCCAAGATCTAATGCAAGCTATCTTATTGACCTCTTCCAAAAATTTAACCTCAGTGTCAAAGACCTTGTAGCACTCTCAGGATCTCACTCTATTGGCCAAGCTCGTTGTTTTTCCATCATGTTTAGACTATACAATCAATCTGGAACTGGAAAGCCTGACCCTGCCATTGACCCAAAGTATGGAGAAGAGCTTAACAAGCTATGTCCACTAGATGTTGATCAAAATGTGACAGGGGACCTTGATTCAACGCCTCTGCTGTTTGATAACCAATATTTCAAAGACTTGGTTGCTGGGAGGGGATTTCTTAACTCTGATCAAACACTTTACACTTCCCCCTTGACAAGAGAGCTAGTGAAGCTATATAGTACAAATCAAACTGAATTTTTCAACGCATTTGTGGAAGGGATGTTGAAAATGGGTGACTTACAATCTGGTCGGCCTGGGGAGGTTAGGAGGAATTGCAGAGTGGTTAATTCTGGTTTGGATCATTTGATGTCTGTGTCTCAAAGCAAAATGAAGGGTAAAGATGTATGTATCAATATAGATGATGTTTTATTTCTAGAATCCTAATTAATAAAATATGTATTTAGTATGTGATTGGAGGCTCCTGAGTAGATGCATAAGATTCTCTATCTAAAATTTCAACTATCTATACAACAAATTTGAAATGAAACGTAATGAAACATTGTGTCTAATTTTAGTAGTGGACCCATTTCATCCTGAGAAGTATAGAGTCGGTAAATTGGGCTAACCCAACTGGACCGACCCCTAAAAACATAAGGCTTAGATACCTATTTTAGAAGCTCAAATAACTCCCGGATTTTTTAGCCCAACCCGATAAAGTCTGTTGCCCGCAAAAAACCCGCAAAATGGTCGGGTAGCCCGTAAAAACCCGTAAAAAAAAAATCCGGTTTGCCCGCATCGAGCCGGGTCGGGTAACCCGAAGTGACAACTCTATAAATATATGTCTCGTGGCTGGTTAAACCATGAAAAGTATTAATAGAAGAAATCACTTGATTAAAAACAAAGAACTTAAAAGTATTGGATCTGAATTACAGAGGAGTTCTGGATGAGGCTGGGCAAGGGAGGCCAATTTAATGTGGTTATCTAGATAATAAAGAAAGAGGGTAATTTAAATAGAGTTGACTTAATATATTAATGAGAATATCATATTATAAGGAAAATAATAATGTGCATTAATTGAGTAATAATGATTTTTTTAAAAAAAATTGGGTAATTTAAATAGTGAATTGAGTTAATACATTAATGAGAATATCAACTTATAAGGAAAATAATAATGGACATTAAATGAGAAATAATGGCAATAAATGAATTTCCCATTATTTCTCATTTAATGCCCATTATTGTTTTCCTTATAACCCGATATTCTCATTAATGTATTAAGTCAACTCATTATTTAAATTACCTTATTTCTTTATTATCCAGATAACCACATTAAATGGGCCTCCATGGTTCAGCCCAGTTCTTAGCCCATCAAGCCCCTAGCCTTAAGGTGTAGTGGGCTTATTTCTAATTCAACTCTTTTTTCTTCATTATTGTGTAATTCAGCCTACTCTCTCAAGTAGCCCCTAGTCTTAAAGTGTATTGGGCTTGTTTCTAAGATGAGCGCCCATTTAAGCAACCCAATATGTTACTTCCCCCTCTTTCCGTTTCCTCCTTTCTTTTAATCTAGCTTCGAAATTTCACAATTGGGTGCTTAGGAGTTAATAAGCCTCTCCATCCTCACTGTTAGCTTTCACATGTATTTAAACATATTGGTTACTGCTTCACCTTCGCTCCGAGTTTCTGACCTTTCATTCTCTTAATCATCCTCCCACTTCTTCTTGCTTCTGCTTTCCTTTCTGTCAATTGTTCAAGCACGTCATTCTTTTTCCTCCTCTTTTATTCTTGATTGCTAGTATATTTCTGTTTAGTTTCCTTGTCCTATCTTTTCTTGCCTTCTCATTTTACCCATTTTCGCTATATTTTATTTCTTTTATTTTGTGTTTTCTATTTTGTGTTCTACCGCTTTTCTTTTGATAATGGCTGGTGAATCTTCTGCTTCCAAGACTCTTCCTAACTCTAGTTGTAACATCCCAAGAATTAAAATCAAATTGTAAAGGAAAATTAGTAAAACAATAGGTCATTGAGAAAGTAATTGAGAAAAAAAGGTTTTTAAAGTGAGAATTAGGACTTTAAGTCCTGATGTTGTCGCTTAAGCGAGAAGGATCTCGCTCAAGCGAGAAACAGGGGGTGAATTGGGTGCTCTCTGGAAGATTTTCGCTTAAGCGAGAATCATACAGAGAGGGGGTAGTCTATGGAGTATTCTCGCTCAAGCGAGAAACATCTTGCTTGAGCGAGAACAAGAAAAGAGAACCCCTTTAGCAGTTTCGCTCAAGCGAGAAATCCTCGCTTGAGCGAGAACGCGCGTGACCAGTTTTTAAAAACTGAAGCCCTTAGGTCCCGGCCTCATTTATTTCCTCATTAATGCTTTCTAGAGAGAAAGGGGTTCTAGCTAGGAGAAGAAGATTTGGTTCAACCTCACCCCTATCACCTCATTCATCTTCCATTCTTGGTCACTTCCAAGTGAGTAGAGCTCACACACTTCACCTTTTTCTTGTGTGAAATCCTCTCATGAACCCTAATCTCTCTTCCCCATTCTTCTTTGCTTGTGAATGAACTAGTTGTTTGATTGTGGATTATGAATGGTTGTGTGCCTTAAAGATTATTTCCCCTTGTGATTTTATTGCGAGATTGGAAACCCAGGCTAGAGATTAATGTTATAACTGTTCATGCTCATATTCATTGTTAAGAAAAATGTATTCTTCATGGTCATGCTCATTTCAAGTAAAATTATTCATGTATCATGTTATCAAAGTACCGAAGAGACAAGAAAAGTTATATTAGGATTCGGCCATCAAATAACGACGACAACTTTATGTCCCCAAGGGAGATATCCCTTGTAATATGAGCTCAGGTCTAGCTGCAAGAAAGTGATAAGACCCCTACTGCTGGGTTACCAGTTCTTGTTAAATCAGGTTCAAGTTATCATTGTTTATGTGAAAAAAGATTCAATTCATATCATGTTTATACTGTTGCATATCATTCGTTGTATCCTACACATACATGCTTAGCTTTACTCACTGAGACATTAGTCTCACCCTTATTATGGGTATAGGTGTTCGCGGTTCGATTTGGATCGATTTTGAGGCAAAAATCATCGGATCCAATCATTGTGGTTTTAGGATTTCATCATCCGATTAGTTTTGATATTTTTTTTCAAATCCGATCCAATTTAAATTGGATTGGTTTTCAGATTTTTAAAAGAGACAATACACTACAAGAATTTCATCTTTTAGCGATGGCCTTTGGCCGTCGCTACAAGGGGAAAATCGTCGCTACAATGCTCATAGCGACGACCACAAGGACGTCGTTAAAATGCTCGTCGTTTATACCGCAGCGACGAGCAAAAACAGTCATCGCTACGTAGCGTCTGCTTGACCGTCGCTAAAGTCGTCACAGTGTTGATGGTCATCGCTACCAGAAAAGATCAAAGGTCATCGTTAGGTCGTCACACCATAGTGACAACCTAGGCTGTCGCTAGCATTTATATTATTTTTTAAATAAATTTATAACTAGCGTCGCTAATGGTTTATATTTAGTTTTTTTTATTTACAAATTTACAGTTGAATTATTATAATTATTTATTTATTTTATAAATTTTATATGATATTTGTTAACGATGTAAAATATAAAGAAAAAAAATAAAGATAATATAAAACACCCAAATAGAAAATAAAATATATATATATATATAAACAATATTTATACAAAGAGTAGAAAAATATAATACAAAAAAAAATCATGGCTTATGCGATGATGCTGCTGTGGTCATAGGCCACGATCCTCATCCACGGACTGATCATCCAGGTCGCCATCGTAATGCGGGTGCGGCTGAGCCTGACTATGGCTGGTAGAACCATCTGCACTGCGGACATCCAACACTAACTGCAACTGTCGTCGAAGTCGTGTGAAGTCCTCCTCCAACCGTTGGTACGTGGCCTGACAGTGATCGGCCTCTCTTCAGCTCAGCTAGCCTGCGACTTTGATTCAATGACTTCCTGGCGTAGTGCCTCGTCAGATGAGTGTCGTGACTCGTCGCTGCCGCTAGTGTGGGCCCAAGACTTTTGAGTGAGGTTGGTCACACTTGGACGAATGTTGGTTGACAAGTCCCCGATGCCATATCAACGGCCTCGAGTCTTGCCACCAGCAACATCCTTCTAGATTTATAGCTTAGTGGACCCATCAGTGATGGAGTTGTAACTCATCTGTGACTCCACCTCCCTCAAGCGGTCATGGTAGTTTGTCTGTTGAGTAAAGATAAACATATAATTAGTTAGTTATTCTATTGAAAATATATCAAATTATATAAGAAAAACACTGGTAATTTGACTTACATGTGTGGACTGCGCTCACTCGTCCACCCAACCACCACCTTTTTTTTTGTGTGGGTGGCCACAAAAAATTCATCGGGATCTACATCCCGCCCAAGCTATCATCGCTACACAAAAAATTACACTAATTAATTATTTTAATTACAAATACAAAAATAACATAGAAGAGTAGGTTTTTACATACCATATCCAACACGACCTTAATGTAGGCCTTGCAGCTCGTGGTACGGACCGCCCTGCCTCAACGAGAAGTCCGATTGATCTTGTTACGAGCGGACTTCCCCTTGAACTCATCAGAGGCCCAGTAGGCCAAAAGACCCTCCCAAGCCTCCTCACTACACCAAGTAGGCCGAGTCTCACTCGTCCGAGCCTTGTTCAGCATATCCCGGAGGCGTCGAGCAATCCTCTGCTCGTACACTTTCTTAATCCGGGCCACGTCCTCAGGGGCCAAGTAACCCTGCTTTGTAAAAGAAAAAACTTTTATGGTTAGTCATTTGAAAATGTCATAACAAGTTAAAAAATTAATGTAAAATGAAGTTTGAAAATGTGATACCGTGAACTCCTCCCACCACTTGTCCCTCACATCCTTCAGGGTGACCTCCCACAAATAGTGAGGACCCCGAAATTGTGAGTGGATCACATGACCAATGACCGTGATTGGGGGTTGTTAGGCACCCAACAACAAAATAAATAAATTCAATGTTAACTACAACTTAGAAAAATGTAAAGTATTAAAGAAATAAAAAAATCTTAGAAACTCACCCTTTACTTTTTTTCTCAAAACTGAGTTTTCTGGAAGATTTCAGATAAGTTAGGTGTTATCTGAAGTTTTGATAACCGTCTGAAGTGGTTTCAGACGACTTAAAAGGATTTTCAGAAAGTTGTTTTTAGAATTCTAATTTTTATAGCAACAGTTTCAATTCCCTTCTCGTTAGCGTAAAAACTTAATTGACAGAGTTAAGGGATGAGAGAACTTAGCCAAGTATTTATCCTGGTTCACTCACTACCACTGTGAGCTACGTCCAGTCTTAGTGCTAAACCTTGCACCTGGATTTTCAACTAATCTCAAGAGATTACAAGTATTCTTTTCTATCAAGCCTCTTCAGGCTCACAAACCAAGTATTGTTTAACAACCAAGCCTCTCAAAGCTCAACACCCAAGTGTTTAAGAATAAAAGTTTGTTCAAACTAAAGAACTACAACCAGTTCAAAGCTTAAACTGAGAAATGTACAAGAAACCGAGTAAGACTCAGGATATGAAAGTTTTTGTACAAGTATGAAAATATATCAAACTGTTTTACAGCGTAAAACTTTGGCAACGTATGGGCTCTTTTGTTCTTGATACTTCTCTCTCTTGCATGAGTCTTCATGAAGCTATTTATAGTTGCAAGTGAGAAGTCCGTTGAACACAACCGTTTAGAGATAGCATTAAATGATGTTAATCCCGATGTGAGACATCTCCTGATAGATTTTGACACAGTACAAGGTTGCAGTACTGCGCTGACTCTGTGCTGACACACTGCAAAAACTATGTGGCAGAGCTTTCCTTTCTGGTGCATGTAATTCAAACATGCTGAAAAGTCTCTATTCTGCATGCCTCAAATGGTAAGCTAAATGCGTGTTGCAGAAGGCGTTGAATAAAACTAAGTCTTCGGAAGAAATCTTCAGAGGGCTTCACTCATTAGATGGCTTCTAACTTCAGACGCCTTGCCACATCAGATGGCTTCAGCAAGCTTCCAGCTTCAGAAGGTTTCGGGCTTCGGACACTTTGACTCTTCAGAAGGCTTTTACTTCTTCAGACAGTAGGCCACTTCAGATGGCTTCACTTCTTCAGACGGTATGCCACATCATAAAACTTTTCGACTTAAGAAGGTCATCTTGCTGAAATCAGAATACACATTAAATAGCATAGGCATATTTTCATAAGTGTCATTTAACCAAATTTGTTAATCATTAAAACTTGGAAAGTGAGACTCTATCATTATTAAATACTTAATGATAATTTTGAGATTCAACAATTATATTCGATATTGTAGTGGCAATGGTATTGTTTGAGAAGTGATGGGTTTGGCTCATACTAGTTGTTTTTGTGATGATTATTCATTAAGAATATTGAAGCAGTTGGCAGTCACTTTTTAACAATTCATTGAGAAGTTTGGCGGAGCATGAATGAAGAGTTTTTTAATCATAAGAAGCGGGGTATATGGAAGTTCAAAACTTCACTCATGAATCTCTATTACACTGTGACTATTATGTTTTGTACTTCTACTTAGGTTCCATTGTCTCGATGGATTGCCCGATCTCCCCTTACCATGGACCAAGTTTGTTTAAATACGCATGGGATTGTTGTTAATGGTTTTTCTAGTTTGTGGTGGTTTGATTTATGATTCTTCAGGCGCGTGGTTACATAGGTTCTATGGCTATCTTGCTATCATCTAGGGGTTGTGTCTTTGTTGGGAGCTTGGTTACATATATGTTAAATGCCTTACGGATTCCCTAGGTGTTGTTTCCATTATCAAAGGTCCAAACCAATGATTCCATCATCAAACTTATGTTGTTGCTGAAATTAAAGGCCTCATTGTGAAAGATTGGATAGTTTCAGTTCATGATTTGTTGTGATGGGGTTATCAGAGTGTGAACTATTTGGCTAAGCTTGAGGTCGAAGCCACAAAAATGTTTCATGTTCTTCAGAAAGCCTCCTGATGGAATAAGTTTACTTCTCTTCTTATTGATCATGCAAGCACTGCCTTTGAGACGATGTATCTTTTAACTTCTTTATTTTTTTTTTTATCTTTACTTGTCTTTATCTTTTTTGTTTTTCCTTTTCTCTTTCCCTTACTTTACCTACAATATATATATATCAAAAAAATCTATGATGTTGTGAGCTAAATGGCGAGGATTGAAATCCTTTAATCTTGGTGTTAGTTAGAAGGTGGTAAGAGAAAAATGGTGTGCTAAGACTTAAGATGAGGGAAAAGAGGGCCGGGGGACCTATTCTAGTATAAGAGTTTGAGCATAAATATAATTTTGACATGGTTGAAGGACAAAGGAGATGCAAGGCTAGGACAGACTAGGTAATAAAGCAAGAATGCTAAACGATAGGGAAGGAATCACAAACTAGTGGGGATAATTTTTGTAGTCATATTTTATTTTCCATTACCTATGATGTTATGAATTAAAATTTCCTTCTAGGGGATTTGATGTAACTATCCACCACAATGGTTTTAGGGATGACAAAAAAATTCGCACCTGCGGATATACCCGCAATGGGTATTCGCATATTTATTAAATGGACGGAGACGAATATTTTACTACCCGCCCCGCGGGTACCCGCATATTCTTTTAAATATATTTTCTATTAAATATATTAAAATATTATAATTTTTTATTATTTTACAATGATATAAAAAATATTTGGATTAAATATGTTTTTAGTCCCTGAAAAATAGTCGAGATTTAGTTTTAGTCCCTGCAATTTAAAACCGGTGGTTTTGGTCCTCCAAAAATTGAAAATGCACCAATTTAGTCCTTATTGATAAAAATTCGTAGCTAATTTGTAGCAAAACTAGTGTCCCACCCATGCGATGCATGGGTATTATTATTCAAATAGATTATTTATATTGAATACTATAATATATTTAATTTAATTAATATAAATATGTAAACTATAGAAAATGATAATAATTAGTGATTTTTTCATATTAAAATTTATACTTATTTATATGAAAAGAATTAAAAAAAATTAAAACATAGAAAGTTTATTTGAAATAACAAATTTCAAACATTAATAATTATAAATATAAAATATACCATATCTATTATTTATATTTTTTTAAATATCCCTTTATGCATTATATTTTTTGTCAAATTATAACGTTTAAAATTATAATCACATATAAGAATCCTAAGTCCTTGTGGAGACTTCATCCTAGATATAGCAATATATAATTGACTATGAGAGAAAACGGTTTTTGGTAAATAAACATCAACGTGTGACAATGTCTAGCTTTGACTCTTATTAATGGTCACAACAAAACAAAGAAAAATGAAAATTGTCTTCGTTGAAACTTTAATGGAGTGAAATGATCAAATAAAATTAAATTCAATCGAGGTGTCCCCAAATGTGTTCAACATTTCTTATTTTATTTTTTGGAAAAAATGAAAACTTAGTTTATATACATTTAAATGTAAACAAATATAATATACTCTCTTCGTTCCTTTTTATAAGGCACACTATATTGAATCACAAAGACCAATAAAAGTAATTATAGCTAGTTAATTATTTTATTTGAGTTTTAAAAAATAGTTTAACTTTCTAGTTTTGCCCTTATTCCTATTATTTTTGTATATTTTTTGTTTCAACATGTAATGTATTTATGTATTTAATAGTTTAATTTTAAAATATATAAGATTTTTTCATGCCTAATTTTTTCCGTTTATCTCTCTTTCTTTCTTATCACATCAATTGTCATTTATTTCACACCCTCTCTTGATTTGTTTCTTTTTATCTCTTTCTTTTTTTCTACTTTCAACACCCAAAAGTTAACTATCAAAGTTTTAATACTTTTAAAAAAGAATAATATGTTTTTTTACATTTTTTTTTTGTTTTATACTTCCTTTAACACCTTAATTTTCTTTTCATTTTTCTCTTAATTTCATATCACATATTTTCACATTCTTTCTCTTTATTATTTTTTCTTTATATTTTTCTCCTCCCTAAACTTTCCATATTTATCTACCTACTATCTATGTATCTTATAGTCCATGCTAGATTTAGAACTCTTAACTTTACTACTTATAGGAATTAAAAAAATTAACCCCCAATGAATAGTGACAAAAAAATCTAGCCAATTGTAATAGTATAGATGTGACATATGTATTGAGCGAAAAAAATTTAATATAGAGTATATAGAATAAATAAAAGAGATAATAAATGAAAACATTAATGAATAAAATAGAGAGATAATTAATTTAATATAATAAAAAAGAAAAAGAAAAAGTGATAAAAAATTAAAAAGAAAAATGGAAGAAAACGACTGGAGAATGATTGCCTCACATGGAAGATAGTTGTATGATTCGTAAAAATATCATTTTACTGTATTGCAAATAAAAAATTAAATAAACGCAAGTGCATGACACATGTTAGGGATGAGCAATTTTAATATAGAATAAATAGATAAATATAATAAATAAGTGAGATAATAAATGAAAATATTAATGAATAAAATAAAGACATAAATGATATACTAAAATATCATGTTAAATTTAATGTAAGTCAATACATTTATTGTATTGCTTAATGTGAGTTTTCATGTAACGAAACAGATAAATAGAAATAAGTAATGATAGAAATTATTTTAAGATGATAATAATGATAATAATAATAATAATAAAAAAGAAAATTAAAGTGTTATAAAAAAAGGAAAAAATGTATGAGGAAAACTGCTTCATATGGAGTATAGTGGATACTCACGGTTTATCAAAATATCACTTTTATAATGAAATAAATCAATATGAATGGATAATGAGAGGAAATGTTTTAATATATAATAACAATAAAAAATTGTATCCGATAAACTTTTGATAAACCATAAGTATTATAAACTTTTCACACGACCCATAAGAAACAGTGAAAGGCCCAAACTGAAACAAAAAAGAAATTGAGAGATTGAATGAATAGTGAATAAAAATCTTCCAAATTGTAATAGTATAAATAAGAGAGATAATAAGTGAAAAATTAATGAATAAAATAGAGAGATAAATAATATATTGAAAAAATACATTAAAATTGATGTAAATAAACTCATATCGTATTTCTTTATGTGAGTTTTTATGTAATGAAATAGATAAACATAAATGGATAATAAGGAAACTTGTTTCAATATAATAATTATAAAAAATTAAAATTAAAATATGATTAAAAAAGAAAAAGAAAAAAAGACAGGAGTTGGACTGCTTCTTGTGGTTTATAAAAAAAATTACTTTACAAAAATGAGAATAGATATGAATAAATAATGAGAAAAACTATTTTAATATAATAACAAAAAAAATTAAAGTGTGATAAAAAAGAAAAAAAAAAGAAAATAGTATGAGCAAGAAGGTCTCCCGTGAACGTGGTTTATAAAAAAAATCACATTTGTAATGAAAAAGATTAATAGGATCAAATAATGAGAGAAAATATATTAATATAATAAAAAATAGAAAATTAAAAGTGAGATAAATTGGAATTTTAATATAGATTAAATAGATAAATATAATAGATGAGTGATATAATAAATGAAAATATTAACGAATAAAATAAAAAATAAATGATATAGTATAGATAATTAAAACAAATGGGCCCAAAATGAAAAATCAATGGCCCACATCTTGACCAAAAAAATAGAGAGGTTGAATGAATAGTGAATAAAAATCTTCCAAATTGTAATAGTATAGATAAGGCAATAAGGACTAAATTGGTGTATTTTCAATTTTTGAAGGACCAAAACCACCAGTTTTAAATTGCAGGGACTAAAACCAAATCTCGACTATTTTTCAGGGACTAAAAACATATTTAACCCAAATTATTTTTTCTATTTTATAATGACATTTTTAATATATTAACACATAACGATATTATATAATGTTAACTTATTTTATATAATATTAATATTATATGATATTATGATATTTATATGACATTTTCTCTCTTTCTTTCTATAAATTTTGTATTTTTAAATATTAATAGGTACTCGTAGATACTCGCTACCCGCATGGGTACCCATTAATTTTAGCGGGTATGGATGCACCGCTCCCCGTTGACATTCCCACACAATGTTCCATGATCATGTCTTATTAAATAAGAGAAATATTTTCATTTAAGAGTGTGTTTGGTAAAACTAGCTGAAAATTGAAAGGCTAGCTGATTTGATTCAGGGTTGGCCCGAGGGTAAGGCTGCTCAAGCCCTTGCTTTAGGCCCCCGATTGTTAGTAACATCCTTTATATAAAAAATTAAAAATATTATTATAATTAGGTCGAGTTCATTGGTTTAGAAATTGATTTTCCTCTTCAAGGATTGATAGTTCAATCCTTGCTAAATGAATTTTAACTTTTAAGGTCCTTTTTTTTCACCCCATGTATTTAAAAAGACCCCAAAATGAAGGTTTGCTTGAGGCCTCACTACATGTTGGGCCGACACTGATTTTGATTGAATGTGTTTGTTAAAACTAGCTGAAAATGGTAAAATGACATATAAGGACATCATTAATTATGAAATAATGATAAGCGAGGTGGTTGAGGGATAAACATGTAATTAAATTTCAGCTAGCAGCTGAAAATTGGAGTTTTTTTTTAAAAAGCTACCCCAAGTACCTTTTCAAGAAAAGTTAGTAGCTACCCAAAAAACTATCTTACCAAACACTACTGAAATGATTTCAGCTACTAATTTCAGCTTGCTGAAATGACTTACCAAACAAACTCTATGAGTTTATTTCTAAAGGAGTAAGTATGAATGTGTTACTTAAAACATTAAGTATTAAATGTAACAGTTAAAAAAATATCATTTAATGTATTAAAACTTTAAAAAATATTTAATATTTTTAAATAATTAATTTTTTAAATAAATTTTATTAAAAATACATACTATTATATATAATTATCCATTTAATATTTCATTAATATTTATTAAAGTGGAAGTTACCAAACTCACATCCTTCATTTTACTAAACTTTGCTTTCAATGTGCGGTGGGGTCGGGTCATTGGGTTGTGTGAAAAGATATTAAATTTGTGGCATTGTCTAGAGTGAAACATCTAATGAATGACACACTGGTGTTCCATCCCTATTTGTCGTTAGATTTATTTATCTTTTAATAAATGGTCATGATTGCTTACATGTAATTGCAATAGCTGATTTATGTAAAATTGCTTTTGTGACCCTCTCGTTATGTAAGTGTGATATTTATTTTTAGATGAAATTGCTAATTGATAACATCTTGAATGTGTTCTCCACTGTAATGAGTCGTTAGTTGATAGTCATTAGTAATAAATACGAAAGATAATTATCACGTTGCATTCCCAATTCCAGAGGTAAAGGAAATCCCATGAAAAGGAACAACTCTTATATTCTTATAATTCTCAAAAACTAGCTAAGCTTCAATATAGAATGCTTGACAACGATGAAAGGTTGGAATCTAATTCTCAATCCATTGCCCAATTGCTTCGTGGGTTGAAGCTAATTCGGGATTTCGTTTCTAGGTCTCCCCAACTTGAAGTCTAGGAAATTTGTATTAGTTATTGAGATCATCACTTTTATTTACATTAATTCATAAAAATTATTAAAAAATTGATTATAGTTTTTTATCAATAATTTAGAGAGGAAAAATTCCCTCACCAATAAGAACGTGAACTTGGATTTTAAAATGTGAAAAACAGCTAGCACTAGCTGAGTTTACATAATTACATTGTCTAGAAGAAAACATTTAAACTTATTCTAAAAGCTATATTAGGCAAATAAAGAGGGATTTGTGATTCTCTCCCTAATAAAAGACGGATTTATAACTCTCTATTTAGAGAGGGAATAATTCCCTCTCTAATAGCGAGGGAAAAATTCCCTCTCTAATAGCGAGGGAAAAATTCCCTCACTAATAGAAAGACAATAAGGACTCCAAATCCATCTTTAATTAGGGAGGGAATTATAATCCCTCGCTAAATAGATAGAGATTTATAATTCTCTCACTAACATAAATCCATGTTTTATAACTCTCTATTTAGTGAGGGAAAAAAATCTCTTTCTATTTAGCGAGGTACAAAATCTCTCTCTAAAAATGGATAAGAAAATCATTTTTGTTTAGGGAGGGATTTAGAATTCCCTTGCTAATTAGAGAGGGAATATGAAATCCCTCACTAAATAGAGAGGGAATCAAATATCCCTCGTTAAATAGAGAGGGATTTATAATTCCCTCACTAACATAAATCCACGTTTTATAACTCTCTATTTAGCGAGGGAAAAAATCCCTCTCTATTTACCGAGGTATAAAATTCCTCTCTAAAAAGGGATAAGAAAATCATCTTTATTTAGGGAGGAACATTGAATTCCCTCAGTGAGGGAATATGAATACCCTCGCTAAATAGAGAGGGATTTATAATTCCCCCACCAACATAAATCCACGTTTTATATCACTTTATTTAGCGAGGGAAAAAAAACTATCTATTTTGTGAGGTACAAAATCCCTCTCTAAAAAGGGATAAGAAATGCATCTTTATTTAGGGAGGGTTTTAGAATTCCCTCGCTAAATAGAGATGGAATTAGTAATTCCTCACTAATTAGTGGAGGAATTTTTCCCTCACTAAAGAGTAGTTAGTTTAGTGAGAAAAATTGGGGTGAATTTTTTAGAGAGGGATTAAATCCATCACAAAGTCCTTCTGTATAATTTTTTATGGAAAATTAGTGAGGGATTTTAGAGAGGGATTTTGGTTTAGAAAGTTGTTTGCTGTGTTGATGGTGACCATAGGTGTTGTAATTTTGTTTAATTATGTCTACTTTGGTGAACATAGTTGTAAGCTTGATTTACTGTGTCTGCTCTGGTTGGAGGATTAATGCAAATCTGTTTGTATTTCTCTACAAATCTTGGTTAATTTAAGTATTGGTTGGAGGGGAGTATGCTTTTGTTTGAGGATTTTACGTGGTATGAGATATTGATGTTGCACCTCTTGGTTGGTCTGTATTTCTCTTGGTTTGGTCCGTTGGTATTACTTTAATATTTGGTGTAATTCTCTTGGACCAATTGTATCTCATATTTGGTGATTACTAAGGCTTTACTTTGTGTTTATCTTGCTATCTCTTGGACCAAATGGAAGGGGCTGGTGCAACAATCATTATTTTGTTTTGAGAAGGTTTATTTCTTTGACATTTGTAATAGTATAGTGTGGTACATGGTCTCTGAATTGTAATGGGTGGCTTGTTAGTGGGGTTGAGTTTACTTTTCTGATGCTCTTGGACCAATTTTGGTGGGTCTAGTTTACATTTATTTTTTGTTATCTTTGTATTGGTTTATAAGTTTTGTTATGGGTCGGAGTATCCTTGTCCTCCTTTTAATATTCATAGCTTTTGTCTATAAAAAAATGAACCTAGAGAATACTCCCCTCGTCTTGAATATAAGCAAAAATTAACTAATGCTAATTAAGAATATTAGTTAACCTAATTAAATTTTCTCAAATTCATATGAAAAATGAACTTTGTTCCCTAACTTATCCTTTCTAATATTTATTGTAAAATAGATCATAAAAAAATGAAATTTAAATTAAATAAACGTATTTTAGGATGTTATCATTTAATATGGTAAAGTTAATTAGATTTTATTATACTTTAGACTATTAAAAATGAGTTTTGAGTGATTTATATTTGAGATTCAATGAAATACTTTTACTAGAGTGGCCATTCAGAAATAATTCATTCATAGGAAAAGAAATTAAAACTCCCTTGATTTCATTATTTCACTTGGAAATGCATGATTTTATTTTGAACAAGTTAGCCAATAGACAATAATGGCAGCGGCACTCCACTAATTCCCAAGCAATGTGATCGATGGGGTGAACTGACATTAGCAAGTGTTGACGCGTTTCCTAACACGACAACGTTACTTTCACCGAAAATCACTACACCAATCCCTGTGTTGCGTTCTACACTACATGCCTCTAATTTGCTGACAGACACCCATTGCAAATGCAAATTGCACAAACAGGAACCAATTACTTTACGCCACATCGTATTCGTTCTATTTCCCTATGCACTGACTCTAGTCTTTTGAGTTTGATGGGCATCCTAAGTCACTGACCATCGAGCCTTTTTCAATACATTTTGCACTCCTTATCCTTATCATTTTTCACATTATTCACTAGTGGCAAGCACTTTGTTGGTCAAGGTGAAAGCCTATCTATGCTTTTTTAATTTTAGGAACAGTGTAGAATGAGAATTTGTGTTTTAATGTAAATTATCCTAATTGCATTATTTTTGCGTCGCTTTCTTCACTGTAACGGAAGGTCTGTACTCTGTGATTTGCTAACGCACGTTACAAATTGCAAACAGGACCAGTTATTCTATGCCACATCGTTACATTACATGGCCATTCGCTGCATCCTCTATTAATTAATTAATATACATTGAAGGGAAAGTTACAAAACCTACATACCCTAACCTGCTTACTTTGGACTCCACTTTCAATACACACACACATAGTAGTTCAAAACAAGTTTTCCACTTTCAGTACACACACAGTTCTTAAAACAAAGGGACCATGTTTGACAACATACCCACCAACCAACACATGATGACCATGCCTCTCTTTCTGATCTTCATCCTCCTACACATAACCTTGGTGGCATCATCGGATCTCCGACCTGGGTTTTACTCAAATACATGTCCAGAAGCTGAACTCATAGTCCGAGATGTCATGAAGAAGGCCCTCATAAGGGAACCCAGAAGTGTTGCCTCTGTTATGCGCTTTCAGTTCCATGATTGCTTTGTTAATGTACGTTACTTTTACCCTTGGCATCAAAATTCAATCTTTTCCAGTTAGTGTCAATTAAATAGCCAAACTGAATTTTATTTCTTTTTCTCTGAAATGACCAATTGAATTTGTGAAGGGGTGTGATGCTTCTATGTTGCTTGATGATACACCAACCATGCTTGGGGAAAAACTGGCCCTCTCAAATATAAATTCTCTTAGATCATTTGAAGTTATTGATGAAATCAAGGAAGCCCTCGAGAAGGCGTGCCCCGGAGTTGTTTCTTGTGCTGACATCATAATTATGGCAGCTAGAGATGCTGTAGCACTGGTTCGTATTCAACTCTAGTTCTCTACCTTTCAATTTTTTCTTTTCTGACTTGAATTATATAGATTTCTCACCTGTGGAGGTTAAGAATCACGATGAAGTATAAACATTTTATTTATTATTTTTTATGTTTCTTTTAAAGTGTTATAAAATGATGACACACAAGTTATTGTTTCTTAATTTTCGCTCTTATTAAGATAAACAACTTAGTCTTAAGAATATTTTAATAACGTATCATATTATTAAATTTACGGTTTACGGTTTTTCTAACATATGCAACCTTGCACAGGATAATAAATTGAAAATGGAAATATTTTATTGGAAATTACAACTATTAATATTATCAATGCATTAAATGTTGTGATAATCCTAATTTCCAATACAACATTTCCACTTTTAATTTATTATCAAGGTTACACAGGTTAGAAAAATTGTTAAACTTAATAGAGAAAAAAGAATTATCGAAGCTAACTTTAAAAAAAAGGAAGAGGAAATTTGAAAATAGTTTTAATGAAAAGAGAACATATAACTTTCTTATTACTCTATTAATTAAATTTCAACTATTATAATATGTTAGGGTATTTAATATATGAATTTATTTATTAACTAAAAATCAAAATGGTAAAATATACAACATATAAATAATAGAAATAAATTTAAAATAAAAAATTGAACACATCTTTTAATTTAATATATTATATTCTTATTATATAAATATTATATACATTTTAATAAAAAATTTAAATTAAAAATTAATAATGAAATAGAATTAGTAATAAAGTAATATTATCTCTTTTGTCGTTAAAATCAAACTCTCTATTCTCTTTCTTTAGTAAATAAGTCAAATTGTATGTAAATGATAGAAATGTCACTAAATTTAATTTACTTTTTAAAAGTATTTGTAGGTATTTTCGTCTAAAACAAATTAAAGTTTCTCTTTCTTACCTTTTTACCATAGATGAGTAGGTGTAATAAAAAAAGGGGGAAAAATAAGTTCTCAAATAAATATGTTGGTGAAGGAAGAAAGTCTATACAATTGTATCTATGTAAATGTAAATAAATGTTGTTGTACCGAGGAAATTAATTGATAATGTCTTACCATATGACCTAATTTATTTTCCTGTATGTAATTTTGTAATCTTTATGCGAAAACACTACTTCTATTGCAGACAGGAGGACCCAACTGGGAGGTGAGATTGGGAAGATTGGACAGCTTGACTGCTAGTCAAGAAGACTCAAACAATATCATGCCCAGCCCAAGAGCCAATGCAAGCTATCTTATTGACCTCTTCCAGAAATTTAACCTTAGTGTCAAAGACCTTGTAGCACTCTCAGGATCTCACTCTATTGGCCAAGCTCGTTGTTTTTCCATCATGTTTAGACTATACAATCAATCTGGAACTGGAAAGCCTGACCCTGCCTTTGAACCAAAGTATAGAGAAGAGCTTAACAAGCTATGTCCACTAGATGTTGATCAAAATGTGACAGGGAACCTTGATTCCACGCCTCTGCTGTTTGATAACCAGTATTTCAAAGACTTGGTTGCTGGGAGGGGATTTCTCAACTCTGATCAAACACTTTTCACTTTCCCCCAGACAAGGGGTTTAGTGAGGATATACAGTAAACATCAAAATAAGTTTTTCAAAGCATTTGTAGAAGGAATGTTGAAAATGGGTGAGTTGCAATCTGGTCGGCCTGGGGAGGTTAGGAGGAACTGCAGGATGGTCAATGCTCGCGGAGCTCATTTGATGTCTGAGTCTCAACACAAGATGGAGGGTAACGGTATATCAATATAACATACATGTTTGTATCTGAAGACTCATGGATTAATAAGATGCTATCTAAATTTTCAATCCATGAAACAAATTTACAAAGAAACAAGCTGATATACATCATGACTAATTTTAGTATGAGCAAGAGCATTTCATCCCAAGATATGCAAGTCTACCTGGACAGTTTTAGTTGTCATGCTTCCAAATATTTTTCCCCCTTTAAATTCCAAGACTCGAAATCTATAAACTGGCTTTTGTTTTGTGTTCAGCAGCAATGAATTCGTTGAATTAATAAATATCAGAGCTTTAGGTACAAAACTTCTAAGGCCAGCATTTGCTACTACACATCCATGGACTGTTTAGCATGAATACACTGGATCATACCCGGTAGCATTAATTTCATGGGCAGAATCAGTTATAAATTAGCTTGGGTTACACACGTGAATATTGCAAAAAATCCAACTCTAATCTTGGGTTCGATTTTTCTCTGTATATGTTCGGATGTTCCCAAATATTCTTTTTTTTTTTCCCGATATTCTAAGCTTATTGGTGTTGCACAATTCCTTTATCTTCTTGACTACAAAGTAGCTAATTTACAGAGGAAAAAGTTGAGGAGAGGGGAAAAGACTAAGAAAGAAGAAAAATGCAAACCGTGGAAGACTATGCTGATATTCAGTCAAACAAACCCAAACTTCTGACAATTAATAATGAAACGTCATATCCCCATAATGCAATAGCACCTCCAAAATTCTACATGTATGATGTTAAGTTTCAAATTGAAATTAGATTAAAGAGGGAGAATTGAAAAAAAAAAAAGAAAAAAAAAGAAGAGCAAAACAAATGTCTTTTAATTATCCACTCTACCTCATGTGACATAACTCTTGATTATGCTGCCTCATGAAAGATAAAAAGCATTAAATAAATGTGCTCCTCCACAGGTTAAAACTCAGTGTTACTTGGATTGCTTTCACCTCCCCTTTTGCCAGGCTGATTCACACCCATTGCTCTCAGATTCAGTGTCTCTCATTATTGATATAGTTGGTTTTCTCTTAGATTCATTTGGTTGCTCATGTTTGGTTTCCTTTTGCTTACAGCGTCTCAGTATAGGATGCAGAACAATGAAATAGTGCTGAATTCCTAAGGTTTGCATGTTGTATACAACAGATATGACACAGCATCTAAAACTTCCAAAACAATAAAAATGACAAGGAAAATTCAATACTTTCCATTTTCAACAAGAGCATGATAATGTTAACAATAAATAAAATAGCACAAATAAAATGAAGACCAATGCATTGAAATCATCATTGTTATCTTATTTATGGTATAAAAGGAGTCATCAGTATTCTAATTTTCCTGATCTTCCACATCAACAAATATTTTTTTAAGGAAAAAAGTAGTAATATAGTATTAAAAGAGTTATGACAATGGGGCTGGGAAAGAGGCAAACAATACCATTGCTACATACACTGAAAGTTAAGAACAGAAATCATACACTGTATCGATAAGTCATACGAATCAACAGGGGAAACTATAATTAAATATGGAAACATGATGATTGTCAATGCTGAGTTCCATCATAACTTCAACTATAATGTTGCTTTCTTGGTGATAACTTTGTGCAGTCTAGTGTGTTCCACAAAATAGCTCAATAGGAGAAGCAATTCAGCTAATTTAAATAGAAATTGTACATTTTACATGGGTTTTATTTATCACACACCAAACAACTTACTAAGCAACATAAGCATACAAAAACTAGAAGTCATACCTCATTTTGAGGACCATCATAGTCACAGGCCTCCTTTGTGCAGAAGGAATACCATTATTCTATTCCTAATCAATAGCCCATGATCACTACCAAGAGTTGCAGCATCATTCATATTTGACACACATGGCAGCCTGACACATCCCTCTACATCATGCTTACACATACCAGTCTTGCTTTGATTGCTCATTTCCTTGCACCTGCAGGGTTTATAACCATGTTCACCAATCACTTTCCTTTCCCATATTTGCCTTGGGTGACACCTCTAGAACTGTCCATTACTTGTTCCCTTTTCTTGAACTTATGCCCCCAACATCACCAATAGCTCATCTCTCTCTGTAGAGGCAAGCCTCCATGCTTTATTGAATATTGTGCAGCCAATTTTTTCTAGAGCCAAAGCTTCAATTATCAATTGCATGTTTTGCTAATGACTGTATAATCTGATAAGTGACTAAGAAAATCCAGCAAGGAGAAAGGAGGAAATGCCATCCAACCAAAGATAGGGATAAAAAAAGCCTTCCAATAAATGAGGGAAGAAAGGAAATAAAAAGGTAAGAAGAAGTGAGGGTAAATTCTTGTAACACCACCTTTCCAATTTAGTCCATCAATAACAAAGTAAAAGTATCAAAATGTGAAAAGCACAATCTTTTAATCATATTAGAATATGAGTTTCATCCAAGGCATAAAGAAACAAGTAAGAATCATTCATGATACAATCTGGGCTGTAACCTTTACTAACTAGGAATGGTACAAGTTGGATAAATGATAATAATAGTAACAAAAAATCCATAACCAGTTGTGACAGACCATGATCAACACCATGCGTAAGAGTTATGGCTGTGGACCTTTGTACATGACCTCTCCTATCCAAGAATGACATAACATGGAGATATAATAAAAATTAAAATCCCCACAAGAAGAGGTCATGAGCCATGCAAACATGAAAGTAACATGGCTACCTCAATCAAAAATTCTCTCCCCAGTAGAAAATAGCAAGAATACCAAAGAACTAAAAATGCATAAAAACCCAGGAATGAAAAACACTGCTCTCCAGCTCTCAGGACTCGAAAGATCCGAATTAGCAGCCTTAGCAGCTTCAAGAAGTTTCCCAGTGAGGTCAACTCCAACAATGCCAGCTAAAGTACCAGCAGTATTAGAAACACCCATAACTATCCCAGCATATCTCGGAGCAACATCCATGTGGTTCACTGCAAATCCAGCCCTGCCAAGTGCCAAGAAACCAAGAGCCACTGAAGAACAGAAAACAGCACCACCAGAAGTTCTGAAACTGGGAATCACAACCAAAGCAAGAGAAGCAACTAAAAACCCTACGGTGTTCAAGAATTTCCTTGTTTTAGTAACAGACAGTATTCTCCTTGTGATTAAGTAGTCAGCAACCACACCACCAATGTTTGAGAACAAAAACATATTGAGATAAGGCATCATTTTAGAGGAACCCATGTCTTGAAGGCTAAGCTGAAGACCCAATTCAAAGTAAGTTGGCAACCAATTCATGAGCACATACAAAGCATAGTGAAAGGTGAAATTGTTGACAACAATAGCCCAAACAGGGAAGCTAGTTAAAATTTTCACCCAAGGGATTCTAGCAGTTACAACAGAAGAAACTTTTCTATTGTCAGTGTCAATTTTTTTATTAACGGGCAAAATAGATTCCCCAACACCAGAGGCAGTGGCTTTAGGATCAGAAGCATATTTGAACCAAAGCAAAGACCAAAGAGCACCCAATGCTGCCTCAGCAATAAACACAGATTGAGGACCTTTAAACTTAACTAAACTGGGAAGAAGAAGCATTCCCATTGCTGCACCAAGATACATACCAGAAGTGGTGAGAGACACAGATCTAGATCGTTCATGAGGAGGGACCCACTGAGCTAGAACAGTATGAATGGAGGGAAATATAAAACCCTGTGCTACACCAACAAGCAAACGAGCAATGACTAAAACAATAACCCTATTTGGATCTAGAGGAACTAAAGCACAAGTCAATGACCATAACACGAATGAAAGAAGCAGGACCCTCCTTCCCCCAATTTTCTGAGCTGCCCATCCACCTGGAACTTGAGAACACGCGTAACCGTAATAGAAGGTGGAGAGTATTGAACCTTTGCTCGATTGATTGACGCCGGCGGCGTCGGCGGCGACGGTGTAGGCGATTGAGAAGCCAACTCTTTCGATGTAGCAAACTGAGGTGCAGATGAAGGTCAAAAGGACTATCAGGTATCGAACGGGGAGTTTCATCATCATCAACAACACCTGAATGAAACAAATTAAAGTCTTGTAGTTGTAACCATAAGCATTGATCGCGCAATCATGGGTTCCTGTGATGTGATTGTTTGGGTCAAACACTCAACACTCAACGCAGCAGAAAGAAGAAGAGAAAGAGAGGGGGCTAACTGCAAAATGCTAAGCTAAAACGGCACCCCATCTCTTCCGTAACAAACAAACGATGGCTATAGTAATTAAATAAAATAAACCAAAAATCTAAATCTGACGGAGTAAATGACCAGCCTGGCAACCGGCACCAGATAATCAATCAAGCTCTAATTCTGTACCTATATTCCACTTCAAAACTCAAAAAGGAAAGGAGTAGTTCAATGGGAAAATTTACAGGTGGAAATAAGTCAAGGTAAGGTAATGGGCTAATCTATAATATTAGATCTATGACAGATCAAGTAAATAAATCGGATTAGATCTTGGCTTTTTTTAAGAGTCTTATTTAGTTAAAAATGTTAAATTTGGAGTTATTTAAAAAAAACTTTTAATAATAAAAAAAAACTTTTATATCTATTAGATGAATCTATTTAATTAAATATGAATAATGTAGTAATATTTTTATTATTGTTATTATTTTTATATCGACTTTTATTATCATATTTTAAAATTATATATTTATTTAAATATTTAAATATATTGGTTTAAACCTATAAGCTTATTTAGAGATGGGTGTATGACTTATTCTACCATCTCATCATATAATAAGGTTTTATAATAGGTCAAACAAAAAATAATCCGAAGCCTTAAATTTGAGAGATAATTCACACTCATTCACTTTTCACTCATGGCAAGAAAGCTTTAAGCATCTACCTACTCTTTAGTTTTAGTAGATTTTTGTTGATATAATTTAGTTTTGTTGACATTTTATTAAATTGATTCATCTTTAAAAGTTTTTTATTTTTAATTTTTATATTTAATAAAAATAATGTATTTGTAACCTTTGACAAGGACATTTTTAGGGACTAAAATTTAATATTTTTATATCTTTTTAAGGGCTAAAAAAAACAAAATTAAAAAGAAATGACTTTTAAAAGTGTCATATTTTCGAAATCCAAATCATATGTAAGCTTTGAATTAATATATATATATATATATTATTTGTTTGAGATATCATTACTTTAGAGAAGTTTTAACACATTTAAAGCTTTGCAAAAGTTAATTAAAAAATAAGATAAGCCTTCAAATATTTACCATTACAAAATAAAATATATCAAACAGAATTTAATAATTATACATTAACATTATAAACAATTGATGGAGGAATCAAATTTACTTAAGAATAAAAAATATGAGGACTTAATTTACTTAAAAAACTTGAGGAACCAAAATTGCACAAAGTCTAAACTAGAGGGACCAAAAGTGCAATTAAGCCTAAAAATTAAATGAGATTGCCTTGATTCTACAAATTGGAATATAAATCAACCTCCTTTTTAGTGAGATTTAAAGCTTTTTTTCCTAACTAAGTTTATAATTTAGAACTGTGAGGGTAATAATAAGATAAACCCTAATGAATTTGGGTCCTCCTCAGAGCCTAAATTTTACGACTATAAAAATTAAATTTTATCATAATATATTAATAAACTTTTTAATATTAAATTTATTCTATTTGGTAAAGATCGACCACAAATCATTGTGTTGTACTTCCCCCAAAAAGTAACATCTACCATAGATCTCCTCTCTGCCACCATGTATCCCAAACAGGTGCACCTCCACAGCCAGCATCGCACCCTGGAAACGGCTGCTAATACCCCGTAGGCTGAGGAGCAAAAGGAGGAATCCGCCCGAGGAGGGGCTCGCGTCTGATTAGCTAGTTGGTGAGGCAATAGCTTACCAAGGCGATGATCAGTAGCTGGTCCGAGAGGATGATCAGCCACACTGGGACTGAGACACGGCCCAGACTCCTACGGGAGGCAGCAGTGGGGAATTTTCCGCAATGGGCGAAAGCGCGAAAACCGTATGCAACTTATTTTACTCCCAAGTGCTACTTCCATACGAGTAAAAGATTTATATATAAACCTAATTCAATACCCTAGTTAGAGAGACGTTCCAGTTCGAAGGCACAGCGGAAAACCCTAGAGCAGCAGCTACCTCCCTCGGGGGATGGGGGGTTCCTCCCCCGTTGGGGCTTTTTTCTCCCATTTTAGATGATTTTCCTCCAATTTTATATGGTTTTCCTCTCTTCTATGGTAAGAGTTATTTTTTCGTTTCCTCCTTCCATCTTAACCAACCCCTCCCCTTCCACCTTCAAACATCATTTTTCATATCTTCCTCTTCTCCTTCGTTTATACCTCCTTTTCAACCGTCTTTTCTTCTGGATTTTTTCCTTCCCCCTTTTAAAGTTGTGTTCAGCCATTGTTTGAAGATTTTATTTGCTCATAAGACATCAACCGGTTTCTCTATTAACTATGGCAGAGTCATCTGAGCTTAACAAAGGAACGAGAAAAAATAAAAGAAAGAAGGGAAGGAAAATGATTTGCCTAGTAAGCAACTCTATTGACATGGATGACCAATTTAGGAGTTTTTTTAGTTGTTTTGGTATTTTGATTGAACTTATTTATGAGTGAGCATGCTATATATTGTAATGTTTATTTATTTAGCTTTGTAATATCACTCTATTGATATGCGGTTGCAGATGTTGTATGGCTACCCTTGAAATTTAATGAATTATTATCTTGGACAAAAAAAAAATTATATATAAGCACTTACAAGTTACAAGTAAAAACCAAAAACTGAAGTCAAGTTCCAATGGTGATATAACAAAACCTCTGCCTATTAAGACTTTTGAGATGGTTGCGAGTTTTCAATTTTTTTATTTTCAAAAAATTTCAACTAAATTTTTACAACTCAACTGAAAAATAAAAACCACTTTTTATTTTCATTTTTGAATTATAAAAATTTTATTGAAACTTTTTTAAAACCAAAAATTGAAAAGTCACAGCCACACTCAAATGGCCCCTAAGCTTTCAGTTCCGATAGTTAAAAGAAAAAGTGCAAGATAGAATTAGAGATCATTTCTTTCACTCTCACCGTCTTTATTAACCCGCAAACAGTTTCTATTATATCAACATCCAAACCATACATAATGGAATTCAAATCATTCTCGTTTCAGGAGAAACTTCATGACTGCTTTTATTATTTTTCAACCCAGTCACATTAATCAGAACTTCTCTGAATACAATTTGCCTGATGCCCTAACAAAGAAATATGATATATAGCAACAAAAAGAAAAAAAATTAAAAAATATCAATCCAAATTTTTGTGGAATCACTATAGACTAAGCAGCATACAACAAAACCTTTACAGACGTCCCTTACAACAGCAGATGTTGCCTGGCAAGATTTTCTGCAATCTCTTCCTTCACAATAAATGTCTCCGAGCATTCAAAACATGCGATGCTGCATAAATATACAATCTCAGCAGTAACTCATCACCCTGATATAAGAACAATAATAGAAGCAATCTACCCCAACAAATCCAAAAGGGGTGGCTGCTCAGCAGGTGACTTGGTATGAGAGGGCTTAGCGGATGAAACAGCTCCCCTCCCTCTTCCCCGTCCTCTACCTACTGTTGTTGAAGGGGGTGGCGCAAGTTTGGGTGCAATCTGTTCATTCTTGTGGGAAGAAAATATTGACCCAAGATCTGTTGACCTGTTGTTATTATATGAAACATTTGATGCTGAAGAAGCATGACTTTGTTTTAGGAAACCAAGAGAATTCTGAGAATCAAAGCCACTATTCAGGCTACCAATGGCTGAACTAGTATTACCTAGGTTCAAACTGTTGGATTGCGCAGAACTTTGGGAATTAACAGACCAGGTGCTATTTTGGATACCCAGATTGCTTGAATTGCTTGTCATTGAATTAAACCCCAATTTGTTTAGTGGCATTCCTAGGGTACCATTGTTAGAAATTCCAGATCCACCAGATAATGAGCCACTAGGACGCGGAGGCCAATCAGCAAAAGGATCATCATTTTCAAGATTAGATGTGGATGGGGTTCCTGCTGCAATTGTATGCCTTTCAGTATCACCAAATTGTGAGGTAGCACCAACAGATGCACGAGGCGGCCACTCTACATCTACCGAGGGACATGACTTGGTTGTCTGCTGATTAGATACACCAGACAAGGGCAAATGATTTTGTAAAGATGTTACTTGACCAACAGGGTTGCCTGCCACAGATTGATTGGATGTATCAATAGAATTCTGGATAGAAGAGGCAGTTCTCTTTGTTTTGGGACCCCAATCTTCATCCCAAGTGGAGTTGCTTTTTGTTGCAGTAGCAACTGTTGCAGTAGCAACAGTGTTGCTGTTTGTCCTCAAGGCATCGGTTTGAAGGCCATTAACTGCAGAAGATAGTTTTGCCTCTGGGATTCCAGAACCAGTCACAGCCACTCCTCGCTTCTCTTCTATTTTACTGAATCAAACACACATAATTCAGAGAGAAATTCAGAGAGAAGCTTGTCAGCAACTAAGGAGAGAGAAACAAAAATAAAGAGGGTGTTAAAATAAAAATGAAGGATTACTGGAGCATATCCTTGACAAAGAGCATATATTTGGCAAACTGTTGAACATTCAGTTGTTGAGCAGTCAGGAGGGGCATAAGTAAAGGAAGAACATGCTCAGCCACAAATTCTACTCCATACTGAACAAGAGAAATCAAATGACTTAGGTACAACTCCAAATATCATTGATTGTAGCAGTCAATAATATAAAATGCTGACGATTCATATAGGCCCATCATAGCAAATATTACCTGCTTAAAAATAGAATTTGCAACCCCAAGGGTACACATAAGGGTTGGAGGAGAACGGTCAACAGCAGTACACCGCTGAATAGTTTGCAAGATATCCAGGACAGAATGTTTATCAAGTCGGTTAACCATGTCTCCTAGGCACAGCAAAGCATTGACTCTAACCTGTCAAATGAAAGAGACAATTACAGGCTAAAGGTTTACACTTTATATAAGCCTTGGTTCTCCTAGTATATACTTCAGTAATGGGCAGTGATCCATCAATGAACAAACAAGAAACCACTTATTTAGGACCTTTGGAATAAACTTATGGGGTTGAGTTAGGCCCGGTTCAAAATCTAAGATGGTATCAGAGCTTATCCTAGATGATCCTCTATTATTGGGCCACCACTCAACCCATAGATGTCCACGCTCCAAATGTCCATCCCGGGGCATGAGGGGGTGTGTTAGAGTCCCACATTGCCTAGAGATTACGCCAAAATATAGTATATAAGTCTCGGATAATCATCACCCTACAAGTTAGCTTTTAGGGTGAGGATTGCCCAAAGCTTATATACTATTAAATGGTCTTATCTCTAGTTAATGTGGGACTCTAACACACCCCTTCACGCATAGAGCTAGACATCAGGAGCGTGGAGTTTGTAGGACTGGACATCTATGAGTGGAGGCCCACTAATGAATCTAGGATAGGCTCTGATACCATATTAGATTTTGGACCTGGGTCCAAAATCTAAGAACTTTCACCAATACAACCTAAACTTATTCACCACCACCCAATCCCAACTCACTTGGCTGGGGAGGGAGGAAACAAAATATAAGAGAAAATGGGGAAGTCAAGCCTTCTCAAATATCTGGCATTATTATCCAATAATCCATATGTTCCAAATGAACGATGTCAGTATCTTCACATATACATGTGTGTTCCAACCTACCTTCTTGTCATACTTTATTTATGTTATAAATAAAAGAAATATGTCAATATTTCAAAAGATATTTAATAAAAAATAATAACTATTGATAATGGAAAGCCATATGTTGAAAGTTTGAGAGAAATATTGGCAATATGTAGAATAGGAAAGAAAGAGATAAAACTATGAAAACTGACAATACTACCATTCAATTAAATAACTAACATAGTAAAATAAAGATCTAATTACTTTAGCTACATCAGGGTTTGGGTGCTGAAAAGATATCAAATATACAATGTTAATTTGAGGCATTGTAACTAAAGGTAAAAGTTCAAACAAAACATTAACATACCGCAGCAATTGTTGTTTTAAGTGCTAGTCCATGAACACGGGGCAAAACCACTTGCTTCACCAGCTGAAAGGAAGAACAAAAAATTATCACAGATCATAGAAGTTGCCACCTTAATTCCAGACATTTGAAATTGTTAGAAATATAATATAAATTCATTTATGTATCTTCACCTAAACAACTTAAGCTTTTGGAATAGTTGGTTCATAATATGGTATCAAAGCCTTTATAACCAAGAGCTTGTTTGGATTGGCATTTGGCAATCCCATACTCACGTCCAAGGCTTTAAACGTGAGTTCCATAATTTTGATGATGTTTGGCTCTGTAAATTTAAACGCACGTATGGGAGCTAGACGTGAGTCCATCCAGATGCATCTATTTGTAGCTCTTGCGTCCAAAATACTTGAGTTTATAAGACTTGAGACCCTAATTTGTGGAAAATGCATGAATGCCCCTACTACGTGAGTTTATAAGCGATTAGAGCTTGTCCACCCTCTTTGAAAAAATAATTTTGTAATAACTTTTTTTTTTCTTTTAAAATTATGGTTTATTAGAAACGTTCAAATTTTTGAAATGATCTGATTTTAGAAATGTTTTTATTTGATTAGACTTACTATTTACTAGAAGTGATTTTAGAAATGTTTTAATTTTAGCAACGTAACAATTAATACATATTTATTAGTGTATATAGTTATTAGAATAGAAACCTAGCGTTCTGATATTTTTTTTTTATTTTAGTCTTTTAGTAACGTAACATTATGATTATTTTATTTGAGAAATGTAAGTTTTAAAAATTTATAACGGTGACATAAGTTTTTTTTTAAAAAAAAAGCACAGGTATATTAGTTAAAAATAATACGTTTTGATTGTTTTCCTTTTGTAGGTACAATAGTGAATAGCATTTTGATTTTTAATAACATAATTTATATTAATTATCCTCAGGTCTATGATAGGTATTGATTCTTACATTTTTGTATCACAAAAAAATGTGAATTTTAGAATTATGAGTACTAATAAGGGAAAATTAACAATGGAACTCACTCCAATGAGTGATGAAGTGAAAAGAAAGACATCTTGGGAATATCAAATATATTTAATATAGAAAAATAGAAATCTAGTAAACTTTGAAATGACATGTCTTTTTTAGTAATTATAACTCTAAACGTGATTTCTGTTGAATCATCCAAACAATATTCACTTTCTTAAACTCACGTTTACAGCAATGTATCCAAACATGAAATCACGTTTACTCATACTCAAGTTTATCCAAAATTACGTTCACTAAATTCACGTTCATTCAAACTCAAGTTTGCAAACGCTAATCCAAACGCACACCAAGTGGTTTAGAGTTCAATCCTTGTCGCCCTCATTCTTGTAATAAAAGTTTAATCTCATCATGATGTAGGTGTACTTGTGCATTGTCCACACTTCATGCCCAAAGTGCTCTTGTGTGAGCAACCATGTTAGAAATATAATATAAAATCATTCATGTGTCTTTACTTTAAGTTTAAGCTTTTGGGATAGCTGGTTCATGACAAAATTTAAGTGAAAAGAAGGAGCTTTTTGATATTAGGCTGAACATCAGTAGGGTTGTATAATAATATAAACTTCAAGTGAGTGATAAGGTAACAAATAATTCTTATGGAATGGGGGGGGTAACAGCATAACAACACTTTCCAAATCTAAATTTTAGATCAGGCTTGGGCCCGATCCCAACGGCTAACTTGTTAGGGTGAGGATTGTCCAAGATTTATATACTATTATTTGGCCTTATCTCTAGTCAATGTGGGACTCTAACACACACCCTTCACGCCTAGGGCTAGACATCTCGAGCGTGAAGTTTGCACCATTGGACATCTACAGATGGCCCAATAAGGCAATAACAGATCTAGGATAGGCTCTAATACTATCTTAAATTTTGGACCAGGCCTAATTCAATCCCAAAGCTGACTTGAAGGGTGGAGATTTCCCAAGACTTACTATTACTAGGCCTTATCTCTAGTCAATGTGAGACTCTAACAATTAGTATTAGATTGGATTGGTCATACTAGTAGTATTAGAAATTGACCTAATTATTAGTATAAATAGGTGCATTAACTTGTTGTAGTTGAATTACATCCTATTAGCAATCTCATAATACATTACTATCCTTCATTCTCTTTTTCCTTTTCCTTTTCTAAGTCCTATAGCTTCAACATTCAACAGTCCCCAGCAACTTCAAACTTGAACAGAACTTAAAAAACGTATAAACCAAGTTCACAAAGTGCTCAACAGCAAATATGAGATATTTTAAACAAACTCAAGCATACTCAATAATTAGAAATCCCATAGGAGTAAAGCATTCACCTGTGCATCAAGTTGCTTGGAAAGGGATACAGATTTTTTCAGGACCTCTTCTTGTATACGTGCATCGGTATCATCATAGGCCCGCACAATCATTGGAAGAACATGTGAAATTAAATGCTCTTGACTAGTCTAAATGAAAAAAAGAGCATATGTCAAAATAAACATAGTCTTAGTTACAAAGAGTTTTCCATCTTCAAAATAAAGGAACTGCATATAGACTCACAAATACCTTGTTTACTATAAGGTCGGTGTGCTTCACAAGTAGTAACAGTGTCTCACCAGCAGCAGCAGTTAAGACAGGGACAAGGGCTGGAAGTGTTGATTGCTCAAAATCATTCTTGTCCTGAAAAATAAGTTAAAATATTATATTTTTCCTCTTCATCATAATGTATCCATCATTGATCCTCATCAGAATTTGGTTTACTAGATTTTGGAATGTATGTAAATTGTGTCTAGGTTCATTGTATATGGCTAACCATAATCTTGTAATTACAGTAATTAAGATACCATGTGATCTTTGTATTTATTACTTTTCATTTATATAATTGTCTCTCTGCTGTGTAGCTTGACACAGTATAGGTCACTTATTACTTCCCCTTTGTGTGGAGAAGACATGTAGAAGCACTGGTTAGGGGAGTAGATCATATGAAGGGTAATCAAATAGCTGGAGTTAAAGAGACACCTAGAAAATCTATAGGACATTAAGGATTTATATTTAAATTGTTTGTCCTTAGACTTGGTTTACGGTGGAACGTTATGGTGTTGTTTCATCCATGTAGCAGACCTCACCTAGTGTCAAAAGGCTTTTGTTGTTGTTGTTGTGTAGCTTGACTCACAGATTTCACCATAGATTTCATCATATGCATCTCTTTTCTCTCTGTCAAGACGGCATCAAAGCCTGAAAGAGAGGTACCTCAACCATGTATACTTGGTGAACCCATTGACAATTTCAGCTTCATGAACCCATTGGTAATTTAGGGCAAATTTACTTCCAATAACAGCTATACTTTAGAGCTGGTTATTGGCATAAGTCTATACTCCATATAATGTAAACATCTCTGCACAGTTCTAATTTGAGAAATGATACTTAGAAATTATTCTTCAAAGTATTACTCATGAACAGGAGATATAAAATACGGGGGAAATGAGGACAAGATCAGAGAAAGCTGCTGCATGTGATGCTCAGTCAAAGTGATTTTATATCCCTAAATTAGTTTGTAAATGTCAATGGACCTAAAAATCCCTAATTTGTATAGCCAATTTTGATAAGGATGGGTTCCAGCGAGGTTAAAACAGAAAATTTGACTCCATATAGAATAGAAGCCGATTGATTGCTGGTGCACCGTGCATCCCACTATAGCCCACTCCATTATTGTGGCATTCAATCCACAGCAGGGAGGTTTCAGCCAAAAAAGGAGAACCCACAACAGTGAAGTGTGCTACTACAAGCATTCAAGAGCAGCTCTTGGCTGCTCCGCTACACTATGGCACTTATAGCAGCTGCTACAATGGTGATGAACATGCTGAGCCTTAAGGTGATCAATTTCTAGGAATTGGACCATTGAATTGTTTGTAATCAAATGGTAGATATTTTCATTTGGTTTAGAAACCACATTATGCCATGATTTTAAGATCTACTGATAGATTATGTACAAATTTTGGATTAAGATGAAATTTTATGAGCATCACATGCATGATGTATACCTTTGACACAATGGTGGATTTTGTGAAATATTCACCCTACAAAAATATTTCTTGGTGCAAGATCGTTTTTTATTTACAATGTTGTCAACACAGTAATATTTTAGGCATTTTATTGAAGTGATGAAAAGAAAGAGATATTAGTACCTGAGACTCCGCAATGGTTAGAACCATTGGTAGAATCATTGGTTGTATCACCACATTCCTAAGTTCTGCACAAAGTGGGGGTAGGACCTGTATGGAATTTCATGACAAAAGTAAAAGAATAAAACTTATGATTCAACTGATTTCAGAATGTAAAAGCAATGGTAGTTTAATCACATATTCGGGAATAGGAAGGTAAATTTTTAACATATGCAACATAATTTCAAAAAGCAATCAGGAGATCATATATGCATACAACCCAAAATTATTAAACTAATAGGACACAAGACTAAGTAATTGACAGGGCAAGAGTATTGAATTATGTGCTGGGAAAGAGAACTAACATAAATGAAAACACATAAATAACATAGCCAAACAGCATACCTTGTATCGCAATACACGGGAATCAAAATCTTTCCACATATCTGATAATGCTTTTAAGAACTCTGACTTCTGCATGTTATCTCTTTCCTGAAGGAAAAGAAGACACGCCATTAAGAACTACTATAAATTTTGCATGATATCAATTTTGGGATGCTAACAGGCTAAACTTAAATTCTTACAAGCATGTGGTCGAGGAAGCGCAAAGCACGCAATCTAGTGTCATTCCGAAAAAATGGTGAACCTGCAAAAATTAAGGGCATATAACCTGTAAAGATAATCATAATAACAATAATAATAAAGGAGCTAAGAAATACAGCAATTAAGCTACATAGTAATATTATGTTCAGCGGACCATCTGAAGGCTCCAGGCCTCCAATAACCAGCAGAGACACTATCATAATTGCAATGTTCAATGGTAACCATTTTATCAATGAGTTACTTAATCCTGAAGAATTACACATGCAACCCTAGCCAAATCTTCTGGTACACCAACACCCCATATTGGTTATCGATTGTGATGTTACTTTTGTATAATCAAACCTAATAAACTACAATATTTTGAGTCACCCTTGTAACTCAAGATATTAAGAGGAAATCTTCAATCTTCAATAAGTTTAAAAGCGAAGAGTCTGATCTCATATTAATTGACATGACCCTATTGAACATTGACAAGAATGCTGCAGCTTTAGATGTTAGGTGGGTCCGCGGTTTATCAGAAATCTTGAAATGTTATTGAAGGAGGTCTGTAAGAGTTTTCTGTTAGCCAAGTTACATTTCCATTGAAATTATAGGGTTTAGGTCCAAAGGAGGAAAAGAGAGAAAGAAGGATCTCAATACTATTTTGAAATAATGATATTAGATTGATGAGAGATACATTATTAAGCACTAACACCTATTTATTAGATTTTACACTAATGATTAATGATCAATCAAGTAATAGTGTACCACTAGTAGTACAGGCCCAGCACAATAAGACTGCTGACCTAATAAGATCTCCATGTGTTGATAAGATGCAAACAGAAACAGCTATTGGACCATTCTGGGAAAATGATATAGGGCCCATTTGTTTGTGCTAAAAAGGGATTTTAATTTAAAATTGTGTTTTAAAAATCTTATATTAATAATGTAAGTTTTTGTCCATCCAAAATTTCTCCAAATGAGGCCTGGAGTTGACCTGAATGGGTAATCCAACCTGATCTGGAGAAATTTTGGCCGGACAAAATTCTGGACAGCTGTAAAATGTGTTAAAAGCCACCAGACAATACAGCAGAGTGAAAAAACAGGAATAGTGACAGGATTATGCCACTGAACGTGATACCACTTCAATACCATGTTGATATAACTGAGTTAGAGTTTAGGTAGAAAAGGAGGAAAAGAGAGAAGGGAGGCTCTCAATATTCTGACTGGATGATATTAGATAGATATTTGATGTGATATAATACAAAGCCACACCTATTTATACTAGTTTACTAGTGTACAATCATTGGCACTAGCCTAGGGCCATAAAACTACTAACCTACCAAGGCTCCTAACATAACAACAATCCTAATATTCTAACAACTTCTAACAATTTCCTGTCAAGGTATCCATCTCAAAAGTCATTAATTGTGAAGTGTAGATTTATTACTTGTCACATCTGTCATAATCAAGTCAAGAACTTCCACTTCACATCAGACACCAACAATTTAATAAATGAATACCTATTAAAATTTCATTTATAAGAAACATCCCAAGAAAACCCTAACTGTTTTGTTAGTGAAGCTTGTTTTATTCTCCATTCAAGGAATGGAGAAAATGTGTTCATTTGCCAAACTACCTTTACCTGTAAAATCCATCGCAGTTGGCCTGAAAGACTCATTTGGAGAGAGCATCCTTTGTAAGTCAGGAACCAGTTCCGATGGGATAGATGAGAAAGCATCATTGGATAAGTAAGTCAAGGTATTCATGTACTGCATAAGTACACAATCAAAATTTCTCATTATCTTCTAACGAATAAAATAATATAGCCTGCATTGTTGTTATCAAGTAATGAAATTCAAATCATTTTTCTTTCTATCTAAATATATAAAGAATATAAATTTATTTAATAAAGGAAAAAGTTAATAATTTCTGTTTTCATGGCTATATCCAGTTGCATGTGTAGCATCTAGTGAAACGTATTCAATAATTAACAAAAATATGTTCTCTCTTTTATAGACCTGACACATGTAACCATTGACATCATGCCATGAACGCCTATTTAGAAAATTCTGAAAGAACATCGATAAGGCGATATCTTCAAGTCATTGTAACTTATTTTCAGCATTGATAGAGTTGACTTTGATTATTTTATTAATGTCGTATTTCAGTACTTCTACATATTGAAAGTGAGACACCTAGTCCTAGAATACATTATATCTTGCTAACTAGTTAGCTAATAACAACCTAATTGCAAGTAACAGAAGCTTAAAATAAATATCATACGGAAAATATCTTCTTAGACATTTAACTTGTGTATATAAAAACACAAAATTCAATTTGGGCCAAAAACCTCTTTCCACAAGTTGTGCTGGTTCAATTTTCTTATCAAGATCATTTGTTTCAGATGCCACTACCAGTCTATTGAAAAACAACAACAACAACTAAGCATTTTCCCACTAGATGGGGACAGCACATGAATCATGCAGAATCGTATGAGAAGGTAGACAAGAGGATATATACCATTTTCACATTGTTGTGGCAATCAAACAAAGGCTTGCGGGCAATTAAATGGTAGGCAAGGCATCCAAAACTGAAAATATCAGAAGGGCACCCAGCTGAAGATGCAGTGCTCCTCACCAGCTCAGGAGCAGTGTAATTAAGTGATGGCTGAAGTGGCAAAATAGAGTCTTCAACATCATATTCCTGTACAGCAGTCATAGTAAAATAAGATACAGGTCATGTAAGCAAAATTTGGTCTGCTCCTAATGACCAGAATAAGATACAACATAAAATTGCATAATCTGACAGTTAAAATATGGAATTTGGCTCCTCATAGCTGTTGATTTTCTAATCAAAATCAACGGTTGAGATTGTGATCATATCATATTCATATGCATGCACATGTATAACAAATTATGAAGTTGTTTGAATTTAACTATGGAACTATAACTATTCACTTTACTCTCTAAAGTGACTCCTTCACTTCAAAGGAGCTAAATCCTTATCTTTAGATACGATATCTTTTTTCATCTTTCTAAAAAATCATAGTTTAGAACTTTAGATGCAGATATTGCAAACATAATCAAGAAAAGCATGTCACAAAGCAAAGGGGAACACAATCATGTGACAAGAAGAATAATCGCAGAGGTGGTAAGATTTCAGAATAGAAACATCCCAAAGGTAAAGCATATAAGGTTATTGTAAGTTATAACTAGCTAAAGCAGAAATTTATGGTTTAAGAAGTGGATCAAAGGGGGGAAATCCTGAAGAAGACGGAAACAAACAAATGAACAATATATGCAAAAAAGTTGCACTGTACTATGACACTGAATAGACCAAATAGATATCAAAGATTTACAGAGATGAACTAGTATTTTAAAAAAGAAAACAACAGGCAACATATGCAATGATTTAATAATATTACAGAATTTAACACATCAAATATGTCAAGTAAACAATGTCAATATAGTAAATCCTAATTTTATGAAACGTTCCACTCACAGCATAATGGAAGGCTTGCAGATTAGATGAGTCACCGGGGGTCTGAGAAGCAGAAATTGCAAAACCAAATCCACCAAGTTTCCAGGCTCCACTCAAGGTGATAAAAATATTCTGTAAAGTATAAAAATTGTATTGAACCAACCAATCTGAAATTCTTGTCATGGGGGAACAAAAAAGGACTGTTACACATGGTTAACTAGTAAACCAAAAAGTAAGTCAATTCCAAGATGGGTGCAAAATGATACTTCAGCAAAAGTTTCAAAAGACAAGAAAAATTAAGATTAAATGAAATGATATTCAGAAACACATAGATGTTGCTCACTGGTACAAGGAAATCTCCAAATTAATTACTTGCTATATACCATTGATAATTATAAAACGCACTATTATTTATTTACCAACACCTCTTCTTTTATCAAACAAAGCATAACAAGAGATGAAGGGAAAAATAACTAAGTCAAAGTCTATGAAGCACCGACTCCGACACAAACACCGGACACGACACGGACACGGGAACACGGGTGATGTCCAAAATATAGGACACCGGGACACCGCTTAGATATATTAAAAATTAAGATTTGTTCATTCATCTTCCCAAGACAAATTTGTTAGAACTGAAATGTTTTTTACTTTTTTAACCAGTTTAGTTTTATTTTACAAAAGTATAATACAATAGTGTCGGTAAGGTGTCCGAGCAGTGATGGAGCTATGTCCAAGCCAAAAAATAATAATTTTTTATTTTGACACCTATAGACTGGTGTCCGACGTGTGTCGCACAAGTGTCTGACACTGACGCGTGTCGGACACCCGGACACGCGACTAAAGAGAGGTGTCCGTGCTTCATATGTCAAAGTTTAAAAGGATTAATTTATGAGGAAAAAAAAGTTGTCACCTCAGGTGATATAGCTCGATGAATAAGATGAGCATGGTTATGGAGAAAGTCCAGGGATTCTGCTATCTGAAGTAAACCATGTTTCACCTCCAACAGCCCCATTTCCTGCAAAGTAAAGCTTTTTTTTTCATATGGAACTAATGAA
Source organism: Sesbania bispinosa (assembly GCA_026901365.1). NCBI lineage: Eukaryota > Viridiplantae > Streptophyta > Magnoliopsida > Fabales > Fabaceae > Sesbania > Sesbania bispinosa. The sequence goes on from QLOH01000891.1 coordinate 277,404, forward strand.
TTAAGATAATACAGAATTAGCAATGCAATGAGTAGATCGAAATAGTTGAGCACGTAATAAAATAAAATGAACAGTCTTTTACTATTTTAGTTACAAGGAATTCAAATTACCATTCCCCTAAGTTCTTTGGGAACATTTGGAATATTGTCCACATTGCCAAGAGTATTGGCAACAGAAGCAAACAAGGGTTCGGTAACCATTGCCATTGCATTCTTGCTCTCATCGAGGGCCTGAACGACATGAACCACACCTGGATGCCTGAGCCGTACGAGCTTAGCGGCATCGGTTCGAATCAAATCTAAGAAGGAATCCTCGGCGGCTTTGGTGAGCCCGGCACGCATTCGGGCCTCGGAAAGAACTCGCTTGTCCAATACCCACACGCAGACAACCGGATACTGGTGCTGGCGCGAGGGATCACGGGCCCGGGCTGAGTATAGCCTCCAGGCCAGACCGGGGCCTGCAGAGCCGATCTGGTCGATGAGCTCATAGTCCTGAAGTGGCTTTGGTCCTGTTACCTCCTGCACCGTGGTCTGCACTTTCTTCTCAATTACCGCGGCGGTCTTCGCCAATGCTTGGGTTAGGGTTTTCATGTTCAGCGACATTTTTGTTTCCTATGGTTTGTTTTACACGATGCGGAATTCAGATGCGATGCGGCAGAGAAGAGGTGAGACTTTGAAGATGAATTTGAGATTCAGACTGTGCCGTGCGTGCCCCGATCACGACGAGTGCCACTTCTCTGTCTCCTCTCTCTCTTTCTCTTTTTCTCTTTCTCCGTGTTTCAAGTCATCTTTTCTACCCCTCAGCTTGCTTCGCTCGTTTAGATTTTAGTCAAATTTGTCCGCTTCCAAATATTTTCATTAAGGCATAAATATGATTTTCTAACTTTATACATCAAACTATACTGATTTTATGTTTAAATTTTTTAATTTTTATAATGAGAAGTTCATTACAAGACTATGTTAGTATTTGATTAATTAAAATTAAAAATAAAGTGTTTGTAAAAAAAACTAATTTCATTTGCAGTTATAAATTACCTCAACTAGTTTATAATTTGTAACTTATAATTTATTAATTTCTCCTTTCATTTTTATATTTAATATATTTCCTATTTTACGCATTCCTTATTTATTAACTTAAAAATTATTTTAAAAATATAATATTTTATTAAAATAAAAATAAATAGTATAATAATTAAAATAAATTTTATAATATAAAAATAATCTCAAAATAATAAAATATATTTTACATATTATACTATTTATTTTAATTATCACGTTATTTATTTTAATTTTTAATTAGATATTTCTTTTTAAAAAATTATTAAGCATTTAAAATTAATAAAAAACTATAATCATACTTACCTGAATATATATTTTTACCTACAAAAAAATATTGATTTATATAAAAAATTATATGACTATATTCATTTATGTCATTTTATATTTATATGCTATATAAATAATTAAGTTAATCAAACACTCCTAATTTATTAAATGTGTGTTTGGAAATCCATAAAAAAATGTGTTACACACATTAGGACATAGAAGCTACTCCCAAACTTATATAAATTTATTTTCATTTTTTTAGGGTTCTGAAAGTTTATTGTATGGTTATTTTTTTGCTTCATTTAATTAGGAATCAATTTTTTGTTGTTGTGTTTTTTACATCTTTATTTTCCTGTTAGTTTTTTTTTTGTTATTTAGACCTTGAAAGGATTTGGGCTTTTAACAGATTTATCTCTCAATATGTTTTTGTTTTTTTGCCTTTGAGATTTTTCTATAATTGTGATTATTGCATGCATGTGTGCTATTGGGTTTTTAACTTTCCATACCTTCTTTGGTTTATGATATTTCCCTGCATTTGTGATTATGGCTATTATGTGGTGTTGCTTATCATTTGAATTGTGGTTCTTTTTTTAGACTTCTAATTTCTTTTTGTTAATTTACGAGTAATTAGTGCATATGATTGCATTTTAATTTTTTCAATTGAATCAGGTTTTTGTTTTTTTAGCCATGCTACCTGATCCGGACCTAAGCCGAAGAATGTCCGACTATAACGCCTCTAGCCAAGACCCTTGTCTTTAACTGACGTTCCCAAAGTCACATACCCTTGAACACATTCAACTGAGGACCATGCCCCCTACCATCGTACACCTCGACCCATGCGAGGTTCATAAACCTATGGCTCCCTAGGTAACTGAGCCTAGGCCACCTACCAAGTCCAATCGCATTTAATGCGCCCCATGCCCTCTGTTGCGAGCGGCGTCGGCACTGACACAAGCAACATGTTCATGCGACCACAACAGGAAACTAAGGTGTAATCATCCCTACTCCCTCAGCTACTCAACCTACCCCCTATGACAACATCAGAGAACGCCTACATAAAGGGGAGCCTCCCCACTGAGACGAGGTAACTTCACTTTCCAGTACTCACCCCTAACTATACTTTCACACTAACTTGAGCGTCGAAGTTCCTTCTGCAGGTACCCTGCGGCGCTCCACCACTTGGACGGATCCCTTTCTTGGCCCTCAACCCATCTCCGATCACCGAAGCACCCCTTAAAGCACTTCGAATTACCCTCACGATCTCGGCCATGATCATTTAGTATCGTCTGTGGGGATCCTGTAAAGAAATCCCCACCACCTTTACCACTTTGCTGAGATCCCACCACCTTGTATGACAGAATGGAGACTAGAAATGGAGGCCCCAGGAAACATTGCCCAACCTCAGGACACATAAATCCCCATCCACAACACCGCCCGAGGAAGCGAAGGAAGGACAGACCCCCAGCAAGTCATGAGAACCACCCCATGGAGAGTATCATCGTCAGGACATGTAGCCACCTCCTCTTCTGAGGAAAACCACCAGCCTTCTTCCTCTCGCAGCACCATCTCCAGGAGGAAGAGGAAGTCCTACGTCAAAACCAAGCATCTTAGGCGCGCCCCCTCCAGCGACGAAGATGATGAGAGAACCCCATCCCTTTACCCCATAAGGAAAAGAAGGAAAAGCCAGTCTGTTAGAGAACTTGAACAGAGGATCAGGTACCTGGAGTTCCTCATCCCCACCGCCCCCAGACGTGTTTACTAGTTAACCATGCGTGTAAGATTGACATACAAAATAGAAACTACCCCTGCAATTTAATCAAATGATCAATCAGCCATTAACTCACAGAGAAATGATGTAAATAATATGGCCTCACTTTAGAGCTATTAAAATTCTCGTTTCCTACAATGTTAATTTTACAAAGAAAAAGATAAGCATTTGTTTTTTTTTGGATATATACATCTATTAATAAGCTCGTAATGTTTCTCTATGAATGATGATGTAAAATAGGAACAGGGAAAGCATTCTTTTTTTAGATACATGAAAGTGACGATGTTATTCAAATGTGTCCCAATTTTGATTCTGATGATGAGTAGCAAGAATAGGCAAGGATAACGAGGGAGATGGTATTCACGTAACAAGAAGGCTGGGTTGTAACAGAAGCACGTTAACGACGTTATTTTGAGTGTGTTGCTTATGTATCTATATTAATTGAGGTGTCAACTAATGATTGGTGGGACAACGAAGGGGACACGAAATGGAGACAGACAATTTTGATCCTTAAATTTTAATGTAAATTGATTGTTTCTTACCATTGTTTCAGTTGCAATAACAATAAATAAAAATTAGGTGGCAATCATTTGAATTACAAGTTAAAAATTCATGATAAACCTTATCAATAATTTTTTTCAAGGATTTGAATGAGCTCACTTTTGTGCTTTAATTTGAACACAAAGCATATTGAATGTTTTACAACACTTCCTATGATGTATGTATACATTATAAATAATCTTATTTAATGTCATATTCTTTTTATAAATCATAATTAATATATTATTTTTGTAAACTACATGTATCCTTTCTGGGAGACAATCTCGGGCCAGAATATTCACATTTTGGTGGGATTAGCTTTCCCAACAAAACATAAATCGAATTCAGTATCTTGCTTCAGGGAATCAAGTATGTACTGATGTACCATTTGAACCAACCATCTAATACTAAATCATAATTAATATATTAATAAAAATAATGATTATACTCATATTATTTAATTATTTATATATTTATTATGAAGTATATTTTATTTAAAAAAATTCTGTTATAGCCAACGCTCTAAGTCGCTAACATATTGACCTATGCAACACCATTACCCAACTAATATTAATAAAGTCCAATATTACAAAAATATAACATTATCTAAGTAAATTAATTTTATTTTTCTAAACCCTAAACCTAAATTAATTTATTTTTCCTTCTCTTTAAAAACCAAACTAAAAAATATCTCTTTTATAATATTATCTCACTTCCGCTCGTATATCATGTTTCCCTTCATTGAGGAGGGGAATTGAACCCAAAGACATTCCTTACCTTGGATTGAGGCACCATCCCCTCACCCTATATTTTTAGTCATAAAAAAAAAGGAAATTGGAATCCCTCCACTACCCGCAATAGATCGAGGACTCGTTAGCATTTTTTTGTCATATTAATCGTAAGTCGTAACCGACTACATAAAAAAAGATATTTGTGAAGTGAAGTGAAGACTGAAGACAAATCTTGTGGTATCCAGCCAACCGACGCAAGCATCTTGCATGTCGTAGTCTCTGCCCTTGCCTTCGTTAACTATTGTCTGATATCTTTCTATTTGCCTTCTGTATTCCCAACTGGTTCGTCTTGCCTTTTCCACCATTCTTGGGTCTGCTCTTCCGCATGGCCGCCGCCAAAGAAGAATTTCTCAAAGAGTTTGGTGAACATTATGGGTATCCTAACGGCCCCAAGACCATTGATCAAATTCGAGCTACTGAATTCAAGAGATTACAAGGTCCTACTCTTACATGCTTTATTGTTCTAGAAAGACCATTCGATCGATATTGTTTCTGTTCTCGCCTAAGTAACACGGACGTTTTCTTTTTTCTTGGCTTTAGACTTTAGTCATCAATAAAAGAAAATTACTGTTTCAACTGTGCGATTGTGAGTGGGCATATCTTTTCATTTTTGTGTTCTTGGATTCTTGGAATTACAGATCTTGTATTCTTGGATCATGCTGGTGCAACTTTATATTCTGAGCTGCAAATGGAATCGGTTTTCAACGACCTCACCAGTAACGTATACGGAAATCCTCGTATCCTAATATGATTGAGAATCATTACAGTTCAATAGTTTATTATTTTGGATTCTGTATGAGAAGGAGAGAAAGAAAAATTCTTAATACTGAATGCAGAGTGAGTTTATGGAATTGGTAGTTGACACTGACTTTATGAAATGAAATTCCTTAATCTTAGTACTAGATAGCCAGAGTGACTCCAGTTCTAAAACTCTCGAGATTGTGAAGGATGCCAGACAACAGGTACATGTTAAAATGTAGTTATTTAAACATGTCAACTGCCTTCTTTGTAATTAAATAATGGTAAACTAGAAATCTTTACCCAGACAAAAGTTTCTGTAAATATTTAATGCAAACATTTGTCATCCTATCTCCCTGCTAGATAGTATAGGAAGGAGTACTAAAGTTCAATGGGTTGCTGCATGTACTTTACTGGATGCCATACTTTGTGCCTGGGTTTCCTTTTACCGTGTCTTGCTTTGATTGACTTTGGTGGGCCATGTTAGGTTCACTCTTTTGTACTTTTTGATATATGTTCTGCAAAATTCTACATTTTGCACAGATTATTAAACTATCAGTCATACAGGTCCTTGACTATTTCAATGCATCTCCCAAAGACTATAAATGTATATTTACCTCTGGGGCAACAGCAGCGTTGAAGCTAGTTGGAGAGGCTTTTCCATGGAGTTGTAACAGTAATTTTATGTATACAATGGAGAATCATAACAGTGTTCTTGGAATAAGGGAGTATCCTACCTGTACCTGATAAAAAAAATGATAGTTGTTCAATTTTATAATAATTGCCTTCAGCTCACTTCAGGAGAGTGCAGGGGTAACAATACTTTGCAACATGGGGGTAGAACCGTAGAAGACATAATGGTCTTCAAGTGATCATTGTCATGTCACATAGCTGTTGTAAGGAAAAGAAAGAGATATATACCATTATAGTTATTGTTCAGTATATCACCTTTTTATTATACAATGCTATTAAATTTAGTAAAATGGGATTAAGTCTTGCCATTGGGTGAATAGATGTCATTAAAATATTTCTTTTGGCCTTGATGTGACTCTAATTCAATTTCATCTCTCTCTCTACATATATCTTTTAAATAATTTTGAGAACTCAACTAATTTTATGTAATTTTGTATACTGATTTTCTTTTGCATTCTTGTGTTTGGTTTCAGAGAATACCTTATCTCCTTTGATTCTGTTATTGAATGTAATCTTCTCTTTCTAATAACATTAGTAATACGTTCCTGTTATTCTGATAAATCTAAGTGTTTTATTAATATTTTCCATTATGATTACTGTGCTATATTAGATGATTAATAACTCTAGTCTGTGCGCCTCCTTAACTAGTATTAGATATGCTCTTGGTCAAGGAGCTGCAACCATTGCTGTAGATATTGAAGAAGATGTAGATCCTAGAATAACAGGAGAAACAATTTCTTCAAAGATATCACTGCGCCAAGCACAAAGGAGAAAAGTGGCTGAATTGGTGGAGGGAGAGCCAACAGGTAATTCTTTATGTCATGGATATGTTTCTGGGATTTAGAAGACCATCTTATATCTATTTGTTAAATGCAGGTGATGTGTTTAATTTGTTTGCCTTTCCCTCAGAATGCAATTTCTCAGGGTTTAGATTCGACCTTGACTTGGTGAAGATTATCAAGGAAGACTCGAGCAGGGTTTTAGGAATTTCTTCAGTTTGCAAGTAATATACAGCATTATTTGTCTTATTGACTCCTTATACCACTTTGTATATAAAATAATATATGTCAGGCATATTTAACTATTTGCCACAACAGAGAGAGCTTCATTTATCTGTGGAACTTATATGAAGCACTAATGATTGCATATTTGCTTTTTTTTTTTTCATAAGAAATGGACGATGGTTGGTCTTGATTGATGCTGCAAAGGGATGTGCTACTCTGCCACCTGATTTGTCCAAATATCCTGCAGATTTTGTTGCAATCTCATTTTACAAGGTATAATGTTTTTGTTTTGATTTTGTTTTGATCAAGGACTACTTTGAAAATTGATGTTTTGTCTTTTGCATTTCTGTTAGCTCTTTGGCTATCCAACTGGGCTTGGAGCTCTCATTGTTCGAAATGGTAAGCTACTGGTTTGTGAACAATGGATATATTCTAATTTGATACTATCCTCACGACTAAATAATTTTATGCATTTTACCTTGTACTAGATATCATTATTTATCTTACTCATCAATCTCAATGATATTTAAATACAAGAAAGTCATATGTTGGTATTATAAGTCACATGATGAATATGTATGACTAATAGACTGTATGCTATCATGTCCTGTGAATTCTTTTTATAATCATGTCTTGTGGTCTCCTTTAAGAATGAAACCTTTATCTTATGGATACACTCACTTTCTTGGCTTGTTGCTGTTCTTCTCTTGGACTGGTTAGAAGTTTTTCTTTGTTCGAAATACAGAGAGATTGGATCACCTTATTACCTGACTCAATCTTTTAGTTTCTAGGTGTTCCTTTTGTATTTTGTTGTGAGTTTGTCTTATCTTCTATCGTTGTACTTCTATTTTCTTCCTTATTGAAATTTCTTTTTCTATCAAATAAAGACTAGAGTTTCTGATCACCTTAAGTACTTTTAGGGTGTGTTTGTGAGTTGGATTTTGGAGGGAAAGGGAAGGAAGGGAAGGGTATATTAGAAGTCTTTCCCTCCTTTGTGTTTGTGAGTTTGAGTATTTTACAAAGTCTTTTCCTCCTCTTCTCCCCCTCCCTTCTCCCTCCAATCCTTCCCTTTCCCTCCTCTCTAAACTCACAAACACACCCTTAGGGAATAGAGGTGGCTCAGTCTACCATATAAGGGACTGCGAAGAAAAGAGATGGTAATGAATTTATTATGTACTGAAATAAGAATTTTTACAAGGGTATTTTCTGTATAATCCTAGAGCCTGGCTAAGCTCCTTCAAAGAAACTGCTCGTGTTCAGATCTTAATTAACGAATTACACTTGTTTGTGTTCTTTCATTATCTCTCTTCTCCCTTTTCAATCTAATCCCTAAAATTTTCCATTACTTTAGTAATGGAAAATATATATTTGATATTAATTTGACTTTTAAAAGTTTGTTTCTTATTGATTATCCTCTTGATTCCTTTTCATCACTGTTAGTGAACAGCCTCTGTTAAGCCTCTGTTGTATTGTAGCCGCATTGTATTAAGCCCATGTGCTTAAACCTGAGTCAGTTATGCTGACTCAGCTTTCTGTTGATGTATTAGCCCATGTGCTTATTAGAATCTGAGTCAGTTATGCTTACTCAGCATTCTGTTGTAATTGAGAGTGTAACTATAAATACCTCTCTTCTCTTTGTATTCAGTTAAGTATCAAAATACAAATTACAGATTCATTTCAGAAAACCTTTCTGTTTCTTTCTCTTTCTTTCAGTTTCTATCGTTTTCTATCATGGTATCACGAGCTTGATCCATGGCTTCCACCCCTGAATCCTCACTTCCTGAAGGTCTTTCGCGCCCTGCGACTACCTTCTCTCATCAATTGTCTGTCAAACTCGATGCTGATAATTTTCTTCAATGGCGGCAACAAGTTGAAGGTGTGATTCGTGGCCACAAACTGCACCGTTTTGTGGTAAATCCAACAATTCCTCTTCGTTTTTTGACTGAATCAGACAGAGATCTCGCGATTGAGAATCCAGCTTACTTAGAATGGGATCAACAGGATTCACTTCTCTGTACATGGCTTTTATCTACGGTTTCAGATTCAATTCTTCCTAAGGTCGTCGTTTGCAGACATTCCTATCAGGTCTGGGATGAAATTCACAAATTCTTTGCCAAGCAAGTGAAGAATCGCTCCAGGCAACTTCGTTCCGAACTTCGTTCTATTACCAAAGGTGACCGCAGCATCTCAGAATTTTTTGCAAGAATTCGAGCTATTTCAGATGCTCTTCTTTCCATTGGTGATCCCATTCCTTACAGAGATCAGTTTGAGATCATACTCGAAGCTCTTCCGGAAGAATATGATTCAATTGTTGATGTTGTTAATAGTAGAGAGGACCTCTGTCCTATGGATGAATTGGAATCCTTGCTGCTTTCCAGAGAGTTACGTATTGAGAAAAACAAGAAGATTGTGCTCAGTGAAGCTCTTCAAGTTAATCTTACTCAGGTCAAGCATCCAGAAACTCCTTCTACTCCACAAACCGAGCCTGTTGAAGCTGATAATTCTGCTTCTTCCTTCCACTCTCAACCATCTTCTGGAAGAGGTAATCCGAACTATAGAGGAAGAGGTCGTTTTGGTCGAGGTCGCGGACGTTTTGGTCGAGGAGGAGGTCGATTTCATAATGTTCAGTGTCAAATTTGCTATAAGATGGGTCATGATGCAAGCATATGCTACTACAGAAATTCTGGACCAGAGATACAATCTGCCTCTCGTCCTCCTTCACAATGGTTTCAAGGTGGCTGGCCTTCCTATCCGTCACCACAATACTCTGCTCCTCATCACACAGTTCCAGCAACTGGTGCTCCTTCCTCGCATCAATTTTCTCCTTCTGCTATGCAACCAAGAGCAGCTCGTCCTCAGGCCTTTCTTGCTGGATCAGAATCTGTTTCATCCTTCAACTGGTATCCTGATTCTGGTGCTTCTCACCATGTCACTGCTGATGGTGAAGTGTTTCATGACAGCATTCCTCTTCCAGGATCAGATCAAGTATTTGTAGGGAATGGTCAAGGTTTGTCAGTAACTGCCATTGGCTCTACTTCTTTCAAATCACCATTTAACATTCATAAACACTTTAATCTTCATAATCTTTTATTAGTCCCTTCCATAACCAAAAACCTGGTTAGTGTGAGTAAGTTTGCTAGAGATAATAATGTGTTCTTTGAATTTCACCCTACTTTCTGTGTTGTCAAATCCCAGGTCACTTCTGAACCACTTCTCCTGGGCACTCTTGGCAGGGATGGTCTTTACTCCTTTCCCAATATGCTTCATTCTCAAGGAACTGCATCTTCCACCAACAAGACTTGCTCTGCTGTTCCTGTTATCAATTCTGTCAATTCTGCTGTATCTGTTAATAATTTTGGTTCATGTTTAACCAGTTCTAGTTCTACCTTGTATTACCTTTGGCATTGTAGGTTAGGCCATCCCAATCAAAATGTACTCAAAACTGCCTTAAACACTTGTAATGTTTTCTTACCTAGCAAATCTAATGTTGATTTTTGTAATGCTTGTTGCTTGGGCAAGGCTCATAGACTTCCGTCTGTTTCCTCAACTTCACATTTTACAGTTCCTCTTGAACTTGTCTACAGTGATTTGTGGGGTCCCTCTCCGGTCCTTTCCTCTCATGGTTATCGCTATTTCCTCACTTGTGTTGATGCTTACTCCAAATTTACTTGGATTTATCCTCTCAAGCAAAAATCAGATGCCTATTCTGTCTTCATTCAATTCAAAAATATGGCTGAATTACAACTTAATGTTAAACTAAAGTCTGTCCAAACAGATTGGGGAGGTGAATTTCGTCCTTTGCACAAATTTCTTACAGATCTTGGTATTGTGCATAGAATCTCTTGTCCTCACACACATCATCAAAATGGTTCAGTGGAACGCAAACATCGCCATATTGTTGAAACTGGTCTCACTTTATTAGCACAATCCAATTTACCTTTCAAATTTTGGGACCATGCTTTCCTCACAGCTACTTACCTCATCAATAAACTTCCTACCCCAGTTCTTCATCTTAAATCTCCTCATCTTGTTCTCTTTGGTCAACATCCTGACTATAAGTTCTTGAAGGTATTCGGTTGTGCATGTTTTCCATTTCTTCGTGTCTATAACTCTCATAAAATGTCTTTCCATTCTAAAGAATGTGTCTTCTTGGGTTATTCCTCTGATCATAAGGGTTACAAATGCCTTGCCTCTGATGGTAGAATTTTTATTTCTAAGGATGTTCTCTTCAATGAGCATCGTTTTCCATACACTGATTCATTTCTCTCCTCTCCTGTCTCAGCATCCAATCTTCCCTGCTCCTTTCCTACCTCCAAAGTTCCTTTATTATCTCCAGCATCCTCTACTCACACTGCACCAGGTTCACCTTCTCTCAACTTACCCACTCAATCTTGCTCTCAACTAGCTCCTGTATCTCACACAGCTCCTCCCACTCCATCTATTCCTCCCACTGATTCTGCACCTTCAGATTCTCCATCCGCTCTACAACCTGTATCTCATCCTATTAATTCTCATCCCATGGTTACTCGGGCAAAAGCAGGTATTGTCAAACCGCGGTTACATCCTACTTTACTTCTAACTCACTTGGAACCTACTTCCTACAAACAGGCCATGACAGATCCTAAATGGTTTTCTGCTATGCAAGAGGAATATAATGCACTAATCAAAAATGGGACTTGGTCCTTAGTTCCTCTTCCTGCAGGTAGGCAAGCAATCGGATGCAAATGGGTGTTTCGTGTAAAAGAGAATTCTGATGGCTCTATAAATAAGTATAAGGCTCGGCTAGTAGCCAAGGGCTTCCATCAGCAGCCTGGATTTGATTACAATGAGACCTTTTCTCCTGTAGTGAAGCCTGTCACAGTCAGAACCATCCTCACCTTGGCTGTTTCCAAAAGGTGGCCACTTCAACAGCTTGATGTTAACAATGCTTTTCTCAATGGCATTCTTGAGGAAGAAGTTTTCATGGTTCAACCTCCTGGTTTTGCTTCTTCTGACAGCACCTTAGTGTGCAGACTTCACAAGGCTCTCTATGGTCTTAAACAGGCCCCTAGAGCATGGTTTGACAGACTTGCCTCTACTCTTCTCAACTTTGGCTTTATTTCCAGCAAATGTGATCCTTCTTTGTTTATTCTTAACACTACTACACACTGTGTTTACATTCTGGTTTATGTTGATGACATAATCATCACGGGCAGCTCTTCATCCTATATTCAGCAACTTATTAAGTCTCTCAACTCTCAATTTGCTCTTAAAGATCTTGGACAGCTTGATTATTTTCTGGGTATCAAGGTTCATCATCTCTCCAATGGGTCTCTCCATCTGTCTCAAGCCAAATACATCAATGATATTCTTGCCAAAGCCAAGATGACTGATGCAAACAGTATCTCTTCTCCTATGGTTGCTAATCTCAACCTTTCCAAGCATGGTGCTAATTATGTTGAAGATCCATCTCTCTACAGATCTATTGTTGGGGCACTACAATATGCCACCATAACTAGACCAGAAATATGTTTTGCTGTTAACAAAGTCTGTCAGTTCATGTCTAATCCTCTGGAAGATCATTGGAAAGCTGTAAAAAGAATCCTAAGGTACTTAAAGGGCACTCCTCATCATGGCCTCCTGTTGCAGCCCTCTTCTGCTTCCTCTCTACCTCTTATAGCTTTTTCTGATGCTGACTGGGCTACTGACAAGGATGACAGAAGATCAACTTCTGGTTCCTGCATCTTCTTGGGTCCAAATTTGGTGTCCTGGTGGTCTAAGAAACAGACTCTTGTTGCAAGATCTAGTACAGAGGCAGAATACAGAAGTCTAGCCTCAACCACTGCTGAGCTTCTCTGGTTGGAGTCTCTCCTAAAAGAACTCAAGGTCCCCTATCAACCTCCTATACTTTACTGTGATAATCTTAGCACAGTTTCTCTCTCCTACAATCCAGTTCTTCATGCTAGAACCAAACATATGGAGCTTGATATTTTCTTTGTGAGGGAAAAAGTGCTTAACAAAAGCCTCATTGTTAAGCACATACCAGCAGAGTTTCAGTTTGCGGATGTGCTCACCAAGCCTCTATCTCCTGCTCGGTTTCAAGTGCTTAGATCCAAACTCAGGGTTTTTGACAGGACCACCCTTCCCTGAGTTTGAGGGGGAAATGTTAGTGAACAGCCTCTGTTAAGCCTCTGTTGTATTGTAGCCGCATTGTATTAAGCCCATGTGCTTAAACCTGAGTCAGTTATGCTGACTCAGCTTTCTGTTGATGTATTAGCCCATGTGCTTATTAGAATCTGAGTCAGTTATGCTTACTCAGCATTCTGTTGTAATTGAGAGTGTAACTATAAATACCTCTCTTCTCTTTGTATTCAGTTAAGTATCAAAATACAAATTACAGATTCATTTCAGAAAACCTTTCTGTTTCTTTCTCTTTCTTTCAGTTTCTATCGTTTTCTATCAATCACAGATGCTGCCAAGTTACTGAAGAAGACTTATTTTAGTGGAGGTTTGTGGCTTAGTGGTTACATGCCTCTTTGTGGTTAAGACTTAGTTATTTGATTGGACGGTCCCCATCACAGGAACAGTTGCTGCATCAATTGCTGACATTGATTTTATTAAAAGAAGGGAAGGTATTGAGGAAATGTTTGAGGATGGCACTGTTTCATTCTTGAGCATAGCATCTATCCGCCATGGCTTCAAAATCCTGAATTCTTTAACCATATCAGCAATGTCACGGTATGCAGAACTGGATAAATATATGAATTTTAAATCTTGGTATGATCTATCATTTGAAGTTCCTGATGGTTGTCTATTTTAATATGGTTGATCATATGGCCGATTTATCTTATTGCATATGCTTTTCAATATCTGCATGTAAAGGATATTGATGAAGTAAAAACAGAATAAATATGTCACTGTCATTTCATTGCAATTTCATGAGAAAATTTATGCATTTTTGCTTGGGGGTCTTTAAAGATAAAATGCACATTTTATTTATAACATGCTTGTACTTTTTGGTTAGTTATTTTCACGAAATAAGAATAAAAGGCCATTGAAATATTTAGCTTAAATGTTCATTTGGCTCTAAAGGTATACACAACATCATATTGATCCTCCAATTCCCATAAGGAGACTGGATAAACTGGCTCACCACTGAAACAACAGATGAAATGTCTAATAGGGTGACGGTAAGATAATTCAACTTACCAACCAGTCTCCGGAACCTTCCAGGATTAGCAAGAGGCTCCCCTTGTTTTGGAGAAAGCTTGATATTAGGATCCATAGGAGTGTTTATTGGTTTGAAGTCTAACATGCTGGCCTCTTCATGAAGACAAGAATGTCCAATGCTTACTTGAACTTCCTCTAAGAAACAACAAATCACAGTTAGATTGAGCAATTTCGATACCTAGAGAGTATTTGGGCAAGCCCAACCCAAGTGGTTTGAAAATGATGGAATAATTGCTGTTCTAGTTGAATCATGTCATGCTGATCATTTTCAGTTATGACAATATCATTAGATAGATGCATTTTCCTTGAGGATTATGCCTGTTGAAGACTGTATGATTAGATTCACATTGAACCATGCCAAATTCTTGGATGACAACACAAAATCTTCCAAATTAAGCACTAGGAGACTGCTTTAAGCTATAAAGAGAGTGACAAAGTTTGCAGACCAGATTGGAATCCCTTGGAGCAACAAAACGAGGAGGTTGCTCGATATAGATTCCCTCGTAAAGTTCACCATGAAGAAAGACGTTTTTAATGTCCAACTGTCAAGAATGCATGGCAACTATGGACAAGAATAGTCAAACAGATGACATCTTGGCAACAGGATAGAAGATATGACCATAATCTTGGCCATAAATATAAGTGTATCCCTTAGCAACTAAATGAGCCTTAAGGTGATCGGCTTGATCATCAGGACCAACTTTCATAGTGTAAATTCAATGACAAGCAATAGGTGATTTACTTGGAGGAAGAGGAACCAACTCCCAAATACCATTAGCATGAAACGATGTCATCTCATACAACATTACCTGATGCTACCCTAGATGTGAAAGTATCTTTCTATTGGTTTTAGCAACAAAAATAGCAAAAGAAGAGGAGATAAAAGCACAATATGGTGAAGACAAATTATGATAACTAAAAAGTTATAGATAGGATGAGGGTTACGAATGGAACAAGCACCTTTTCTAATGGCAATGGGAAGTTAATCACTAGAAGATTAGTCTATAGAAGGTGGAGATGCTGGAGCAGTTTGTGAGTTAGTGGGAGCCTTTTGGAGAACATCGACAGTAGTATGGGATCAACGGTCATAAATCTGCAATGGCCCAAAGTATGAAGAAGACTTGGATTCACTAGGTTCAGTTGGAGATAGAGGAGGAATATAAGGAAGAGGTGAAACTTCTATCAAGGATTTACATGGAGCAAAGGAAGATGAAAAATAAAAAGGAGAAGTCTAAAAAATGTGACATCAATAGAGAAATAGTATCGATGAGTATTATGTGTAACATTTGGAACCTTTCTGAACATGAAAATAGCCAAGCAAGATGCACTAGATTGATTTTGCTTATAATTTATCCTATCCAAGAGCCATGTTATAGACAAAACAAACAAACCCAAAAGTACGAGGGGTACTAGCGTATAATGGCTGGTCAGAAACTAGGATGGCGTAAGGAACCTTATTTGAATAACAAAAGAGGGCATTCGATTAACTAGATAACGTGCAATGATAACTAATCGCCCAAAAAACAAATAGGAACATTGTTATGGAGAAAAAGGGTGGAAGTTGTTCCAGTCAGGTGTTTGTTTTTATGTTCAACAACCCCATATTGTTGAGGAGTATTAGCATATGAAGATTTATGAACAATTCCTTGTGGAGACACAAATTGAGTGAAAACCGAAGAAAAGTACTCCGGAGCATAGCCACTTCATAAAATTTGAAAATTTGGTTTAAATTGATTTCTAATCCCTAAAAGTCTAAAAATTGGATAAAACTTCCAATTGATTTTTTATTAAATACAACCATGTACAATGAGAATAATCATCAATAAGGGTTACAAAGTATTGAAAACCAGACACAGAGACAACATGACTAGGACCCCATAATGAAATGAGAACCCATTCAAATTATTGACAGACTTAGGGAACGATGCTTTAGATAGCTTACTTAACTAACGTGGCTCATAATTAAAAAATAACAAAGAAGATATTTTGAGAATCATCTTTTGAAGCGTAAATAAATTCGGATGGCCTAAACGGTTGGGAAGAAGATTTGGAGATGTAGCAGTGGTGCAA
The DNA here is from genome assembly GCA_026901365.1 of Sesbania bispinosa. Lineage (NCBI taxonomy): Eukaryota > Viridiplantae > Streptophyta > Magnoliopsida > Fabales > Fabaceae > Sesbania > Sesbania bispinosa. The sequence continues at coordinate 293,542 of QLOH01000891.1, forward strand.
GAAACTGACGATGATGGGGTTTGATATTAGTGTATTTCCTTTTTTAACAAGTAACTTTTATAAATTTAACCTATGCATGTATGAGAATTAATATTGAACATTATTCTTCTATTCTTCAACTTTTGAGATGCATCATCCTCTCCCTAAAGATATTTGTAGATATTCTATCAGGGTTTTTTTTGGGTTGGCTTTTGATTGTTAATATGGGCTATTGTTTTAATTTGAGAATTTTGACAGCGGATATTCCTGCCTGGGTTATTTTCTATTTGTGCATTATAGTTTGTTTTAGGTTTTATGTAGAGGAAAGGTCTAATGTTTTGTTACCAATTTTTACATAGTTAGCCCCAAGCTCAAGTAAGAGAGGAGGGTTGTGATATGTAGTCGACAACCAATGTAAAATTTGTTGAACGCTTATCATGTGGGTAGACAATTTGATTGTGTTAATGCTAGGATGTTACCTGAAAGTAACGTGTGTATAACTGAAAGTGTTGAAACAAGCGCAGCTGCATCAGCCACCAGGTGTAGTGAGAAATCTGCAAGGGTTCTTCATGGATGGGTGTGTGCAAAGAAGCTAGTTCATGAGGGTATATTTTGGAACCTAGAATTTTGCCTCACTTGTAGGCAAATAATGGAAATATCTGACACCATGATTAAGATGAGGATTAATTCTATATGGCTTCTAGAAATTAAGTGGGTTGGAGAAAAGGCTTGGGAACTTTAGGTTTTAAACTTTGGTATACTGGAAAACTAAGATTTAGGAATGGGGTAGGCATTATAGTGTATAGGAATTTGAAGAATAGTGTGGTAAATGTTAAAAGGGTTGGGGATAGGATTATAGCATTAGAATATTCAGTTGAATACAACACATTCAATGTAATTAGTGTGTATGCTCCCCCAATAAGGTCAGAAGACACACAAAGGTAAAATTTTGGCAGGATTTAGAAGGCTCAGTTTAGGAAATACCACAAGGAGAAAAGATTTTCCTAGGAAGGTATCTGAATTAAAATGTTGGTGGAGAACCTAGGGAGTATGGGGGTTGCATGGAGGATAGATCTAGGAGAATCAAATGATGAGGGTAAAGCTATTCTTGATTTTCCATTGGCTTTCAATTTCACAATAGCAAGCAGTTGTTTCAACAAGCTGGAAGAGTATCTTATCAAGCACTAAAATGGGATTTAATGCTCCTAATTCAATTTCTTTTTGGCAAAGAAAACAAATAGAAAGCCTTATGAGGATTGCAAAGTCATACTTGTAAAGAAATTGACTACCTAACACTGGGTTTTAGTTCTGGATGTACTTGTTAAGATGAGGGCAGTGAGAAAGTGTAAAGAAAAAAGCCCAAGATTCAATGGAACACCAGTAAAGAAGAGTTGATTGGATGGAGGATAGTCCAATAAATTGTGGTAGAGGAAAACCAGAGAAAAGTCTAAGAGAAACTATTAGAAAAGACTCAGACCCATATGACCTTTCTCTAAAACCTTGATTTTTAATAAAATACAGTGGTACTGGTGTCATTAATTTAATCCATGTAGACAGCTCCACCTAATCGAAAAGGGCTTTTGTTGTTGTTCTAGAGAGCTAAAATACCCCTATTCCCACAACATGAGTACATTTTGTTTGATTATTGATAATAAGGAATTTTTAGAGCTAGTATTGTGTTTTATTGCTGTGTTCTACATATGCTCACATGCTTCACTGCTAATATTCTAAAACTGGATAAATAATGGGAATGGATATGTCGGGGTTGAATTTAAAGCCAATTTCACTAAAGCTTTGTTATTTTGGCAATGGCTTTTGTTGTTGTTGTTATTTGATATTGTGGCAATAAATCATTCAACTTAGTTACTCAAATGCTAGTGTTTGGCTGAGTCTAGTTGTGTTTTTTACTTGTATTTCTTAAAACAGTGATGAGCATAAAAAATAATTTATTGTTATCATTATTTTCTTGGAATTTTTTTTAAAGCTTGCAAAATTTGTTGCCTTGTAGACATACAGCATCTCTTGCCTTGTATACAAGGAAAATGCTTTTGGCCTTGAGGCATGGCAATGGTTCTAGTGTCTGCATCCTCTATGGACGTCATAATTCAATGGTTAGTTTGTGCACACTGCACACTTTGGTTGTTGTCTAATTCAAAAATTTATATGCGCTAGTTATTTGAGATTTAAAAGTTATGAGACTTATGGACACTTTTTTCCCCATAAAAACTGTTTTCTGTAGTGAATACATAGAGAGGAGCAAAGTAAGAATGAACATGAGCAGAAGGAATCTTAAATAATAGGGAATGTTTGAATTGGAATCTCTTTTTAATCTTCTTGACTCTTCTTTTTTTCTAGTCTGGATATAAGGATTTGGTCTCTTGATCATTTAGGGGCCTTTTATGAAATTTTTAGTTTTCAATTCCTAACTGATTTGTTGAACTGTAGTGCACAATAGAATTAATATCAATGACATGTTGCTAGTTCATAGATCACACAGGGCTATAAGAATTTTGGTTTTTATGAATAATACCCTTATCTTTGTAAATATTAGATAATATCTTATCTCTTATACATAAAATTTAGGAATTGGATTCGTAACAGGATTTAAATTGTAACCCTCCTGTACTATAATTTGAGAGGATGGAGTTGGTTATGGCTTTGGTGTCAATAATCACCCCACCCCTAATAATTTTATTGTAGATGTGTGGGCTGCACACAAGATTGGTGTTAGTTTTACTTGAAAAGAAGGGTCAAAGTATTTTATTTCAGATGGAAAAAGGGTCGAAGTATTTTCTGTCAGATGAAATGCAGATTACAAGATGATTGCAATATATATAGGCTGGGTCCCTAAATAATTACAAGGAAATAATGTCTAAAAATTTAATAAAATCAGTCAATGTAAAAATAAATCAAATCTGTCCTGATAATGAAAAATAATCTGTACTAATTATGGTAACCGCTAATTCCATCTGGGGCATGTTAGAGATATACAAAAATTCATTGTAGTTTTGTAGTTTCTCTTAATGTTTCTGCAATTATCATCTATTAGTTCCAAAAGAGATAATGAGTGAATTTGGACAAGCTTTGAGAGAAAGCACTGTTCTGAATCTTTGATATAGCGTTTTTGAGAAGCTATTATTTACGTCTTAAGAAAAACTGAAATTTCTATTTTTTTCCTCATGGGTGTTTACTTTTTTGTTTCTATTAGAGCCCTACAAGAGATAAGTCTAGGGAAATCCTCACTCTACAAGCTAGCTTTTGGGGTTGAGTTAGATCCAGGTCCAAAATCTAAGATGGTATTAGAATCTATCCTAGATGATCCGTTATTATTGGGTCAGCACCCGTAAATGTTCATGCTCCATATATCTAGCCTTGGGCGTTAGGAGGGTGTATTAGAGTCCCACATTGCCTAGAGATTAAGCCAAATTATAGTATATAAGTCTAGGGAAATCCTCACTCTACAAGCTCGCTTTTGGGGTTGAGTTAGGCCTAGGTCCAAAATCTAAGAGTTTCCAAAAAAAAATATCTAGTTTTCATAAAATTTTTAAACATTATTTTAATGAGAGAAACCTTCTTTCTTAAAATCACAAACAAATGAGTGCTGCAAAACCATTTTTTATGTTGAAATTTTGGGGTTTAGGCCAGGAAGTAGAAAGGTGAGAAATAATCTTTTAATATGACATTGGATTGATATGATCCATATTGATGTGATACAAACACTGACTCAATACCCTGCATGCTGTATTGAATATTATTTTATACACCTTATCTTTTGGTAAACTTGTGTTGGAATTAGTTACAATAGTTAGTATAGCATTGGAAAACAATAGGAGCCTAGGAAATGACTTATTATTATTTTTTATTGCTCTTGTAAATACTAACTGTTCTTACTTGCTTTTCATACACACACATACAGCAGTAGACCAAGTGAAGATCACTCCTGCAATTTCATGTTTTTCAAGTCTATCATCCTCTTTAAGAATTTCGAAGTAGTTAAAACTGTTTTGTTTTCATCCAGGAATTGTGTCATGAAATGGGTCCAATAGTTTCATTCAACTTGAAAAGGCCAGATGGTTCATGGTATGGATGCCGTGAAGTGGAAAGGCTGGCATCTCTTTCAGGAATTCAGCTAAGGGTATAAATTATGGATTTCTTCATGTCGATATTTTCTTTTGGTGAACTTGTGTAGTCGTCCTAGTAAAATAATTGTTTTTGTTCTTTGACATGCTTTTGCATTAAGTTATTGATTGAATGCTGATTATAGATCTTCATTTATTATCTGTTTAGACAGGATGCTTCTGCAATCCAGGTGCATGTGCAAAATACCTTGGCTTGTCTCATTTGGATCTTATTTCAAATACTGAGGTGTTTCTTCTGTCTGCTTTTGCTTGCTAAAAACTGACTATGATCGGTTTATCTATATTATGAGTGTATAAAAATGATAATGATATTTCTGTATTTAGGCTGGCCATGTTTGTTGGGATGATCAAGATATAATCAATGGAAAGCCTGTTGGAGCTGTAAGAGTATCCTTTGGCTACATGTCAACATATGAAGATGCCAAGGTTTTAATTCTTTCTACCATTTTGCATTTTTGTTCAACTTTTGAACCATTAATATGGATAGTGCGCAACATATTGAGTTGAGTTAAAACATGGTATCAAAGACTATGATATTGCCAATTGCTAGTTCTGCTTGGGTTCTTGCTTGGTGTGTCAATGCTGTATAAGTGTATTTCTACCCTTTTCACAAATCTAATTCTTTTTTCTTTGTTTTGATTTTCAGAAATTTATTGATTTTGTAGCAAGTTCCTTCATGACACCTCAAAATCACATTGACCATGGGAATCAATTGAAAGGTCCACCCTCATTTCCAACATTAGTTTATTCTTCATACTCAATGAATTGGAATCCAGATCGCTTAGACTTTTATTGCTTTCGTATTTCTGCTTTTCTCCTTCAAGTCTAGAAGGCAACAATTAGATTTGCATAAGCATATAACGTGCATGTTTTACTGCAGCTGCATAGTAAGCTTGCTTAACAATTTTCAATCTGGGATTCTTACTTGTACATTTATATGTGGGTTTCTTCTAATAATGCCTTTAAGGGGTTCCTTTCACTGATATTGGGTAAGTTTGGATAAACTTCTCTAGAAGAACTTCTAGGAGAAGAAAATACAATTAAACAGGAAGGTATTTCATAAGTTGAAATTAGTTATTTATGGAAAAGTTAAATGGGAGAGCTTCTGGAGGAGTTGAGGTGCAGAAACTAATTTCAACTTATGGAAAAATTTGAGTTCATTTGAATTCATTGATTCATTATATTTTTTTCTCCTAGAAGTACATCTACAGAAATTTATCCAAATTGGCCCATTATAGGACCCTGGATTATGTTCCCATTAAAATAATCTATAGGTAAAAGTTATGTAGCATGTATTATTTTCACTGTTGGGTCTTACTAAAAGCATTGTATAATTCTGTTTTTATTTTTTTTTCTTTTAGATGGACATTTACTCAGTTTATTACTTGCAGGGCTTGAGAGAGATTCCTTGGATACTAGTTATTGTCTCAAATCAATTACAATATATCCAATAAAATCCTGCGGAGGTTTTAGTGCACAAAGTTGGCCTCTTAGCAACAATGGTAATCATTACTTTCTGCCAATTGTTTTGATGTCTTTTTTTCAGATGAGTTGTATATAATTTTCTTAACCTCTGTAATAAGAAGGAAGATTGAGAATAGGTACACATTACCAATGGGATAATGTTGAAATTGTTGGGTTTAGGTAGCGGGAGGAAAAGGAACACTCGGAATAATAAAATTATATTGATATTGTTATGAATGATGTGATGCAAGTTTTAATACAAACAAAGCACTAAGCTTTATTTAGACTAATAGAAGACTCCTAATTGTAATTAAATGAAGAAACTATTAAATGTCATAGGGTTTTTTATGCAGAACCATAACCTCAAAGGTATTCCCTTTGGCATGGTACTCCCCTGTGATGCAGAACTGTAACCCAAAGATACTCCCTTTGGCAGGGTATTCCCTTGAATAATCCTAGAGTGCTCCTCTAGGATGGGTACTCCCCAACTCAAATCTCAGGGCACTCCCTTTGGTAGGGTACTCCCTTGTATAATCCTATAGTGCTCTTCTAGGGCAAGTACTCCCCGACTCAAATCTCAAATACTCTTTGAAGATAATACTAGAATTCAATATTCATCAAAAGCAATCAGGTGTTTTCAAAGATAGCATATATATAATCAAAATAAATCCTAAACTAAATGGGCCCAAAACAATAAAGCCCAACAATAAAAACATAATAGAATCCAACAGAAATAAAACAAAATCCCTAATAACAAAATAACCCCAAATGAAAACTCTAATAATCAAATCCCTAATAATAATCCCAATAACAATCCCAAATCAAAGCCATATCCAATCCACATCATATACCGTGGGTCAGCAGAACTCCTCCAGAAAGAGAGGTACTAATCCAAAAGGGTGGGATCCAACTGGCGAAAAACATCCTCTATGATCCATGCATGTAGCATCCGAAGTGGGACGGTGTTAGTATTGTTGGGAAAGAGCAATAGAAGAACCAACATACTCATCATCCAAAATAATTGCGATCCCATTGATTGGCGGAGGAGTGGTGGTGATATGGCAGTATCTGAGCAGACACGTGGCTTAGGGTTGATGTGGTGCATGGAGAGGGTTTGCAAGTGTGTGAAGCTGTCACATGTGCGGGTGAGAAGTTTTCAAAGCGCGTCCTAGTGCCAATGGATGTGAAAGTTTGTGTAAGAGATGGCAGAGGCGTTGCGAAAACGGGATCGAAGTTAGGCTATGATACCAATTGATGTTGTACCATAGCCCCAAAGGTACTCCCCCGAATAGTCCTACAGTGCTCCTCTATGGCGGGCGGGTACTCCCCAACTCAAATATCAGATACTCCCACAAGGTCTCCCTTTGACAGGGTACTCCCCTGTGATGTAGAATCATAACTCAAAGGTACTCTCTTTGGTAGGGTACTCCCTTGAATAATACTAGAGTGCTCCTCTAGGGCGGGTACTCACCGACTCAAATCTCATATTCTATTAATATAATATTAGAATTCAATATTCGTCAAAAGCTATTACATGTTTAGAAAGGAAGACTATATATAGGCAAAAGAAATCCTAATCTAAATGGGCCCAAATCAATAAAGCTTGAAAATAAAAACATAATAGAATCCAACGGAAATAAAGTAAAATCCCTAATAGCAAAATAATCTCAAGTCAAAACCCTAATAATGATCCCAATAATAATCCCAAATCATAACTGTATCCAATCTACATCAGTTTTAGATGAGGAAGGATGGGAGAAGAAGAATAGAATACTTTGAATTGTTATTATGGTTTGATATGATATGATTTGATACAAAAGACTAAACACTAACCCTTATTTATACAATTATACCAATACAAGACCCTAATCCTAATTAAATAATGAAACAAATCATAAAATATAAAGAAATATGGAAATCTATCCTAAGAGATAACGTAAGATACTCTAGATAAGATCAAGATATTATAAGATATTCTTACACTCCCATCAAGTTCATGTTTACTAAGCTTTAGTAAAAAGTATATAATCTACCAATAAAATTTGAGACTATAGATCTGTGGGGCCAAGCTACATTCTTTAGAACTATTGGGAGACTAGAATGATTATTTGAGATTGGTGGAGGGCTGAGATATTCTCTAGGACTGCTGCTCGGTGAGGTTATTTCTTTGGGATTAGGGTGAGGCTAGACTTATTTGTTTGGGATAGCCACAGGGGCAAGCTACAATTGGGATGGCTACAAAAAACGCAAACAGGCATGCCTCAGGTTCTGCAAAGTGCCAAACAAGTGATGATCGGAAGAGATAGGGTGAGTGGACCTAGGTGAAGCAAGAACACGATGGAGAAAAACCTAAAATAGTGACCGTAAAGGTGTTTTTAGGTCAAACTTAAGAAAGAACGGCAAATCCTTGTAAAGGGATGTGGCACGACTCAAATGGTTTCCGGTGGGTCTCAAACTCACAATTGGTACAACTGGTCAGAAGAAAAAACACTGAAACAGTTCATGGAAACTAGTATTTTGAAGGAAACACATCCAATCGTAGACCAAATTGGAGAAACAAGGAAAAAGTTTGGGGAGAGCATGTGGAGGTTCCATCAATGCTATAAATGGTGGTAGGAGATCTGGATGGACACACCACCTTGCACGATGGCAGTTGCGCATGAGTAGAAAAATCGTGCGAATGAAAAATGGAGCATGGAAGTGCATCCTTGGGTTGTTGGACTTTAGATTTTGGGAGGTTGTAGATCGAATGAAGACGAACCAATGATTAACTTTAGATTTGGGAGCTCTAAGAGAATGATAAGCGTAGTGAAGATTGCCACAAGAGTATGGAAGCTCTTGATAAGATCAAAGCCAATGGTCCACCCAAGAACAATAAAGAGGTACAAAGCTCTCTCAAAGAGGAAATCCCCAATTCTATTTCAAAATCAAAACTAAATGTTTCTTGAGTAGGTAACACATTATAAGGCTCACTAAAGACCTAACGGGCTCATAGCTAGTTCAGCCCAATACATGACTAATTAAGACAATTAAAATAACATTAAAAGCCAATAAGGCTCAAGATATAAAGAAAACTAAATAAAAGCCAATAAGCTAAAAAATATAAAGAAAATCTAAAAGATCTAAACAAACAAGCCCAAAGCTTAACTAATAGACCCTAAGTATTATTTTCTTCAAGCTGAATCAAGTGGATCAATTTGGGCTCCTTTCCTTCCATATCTTGGCTTGACTTACTCAAACTTGTCATCAACTAATTTAAGGCTTCCTTGGTCCTCCTTGAATAAACTCTTATTATTGACCACCAAGA